>WHYT01014635.1:116947-192564 GCA_009806455.1 Tetrax tetrax
CACCGCACCGCATCCCCGCGCGGCTGGGGGCTGGGCCCCGGGCGCCCTGGAGAGGCCGTGACGGCTGGAAGGGTTTGGAGCAGAGCTGCACCCCTGCGGACGGGCTGCACCTTCGTGGGGCACGGAAGTGCTCGCTCTGCCCCTTCTGCCGTGAGGAAGGGGTGCGCTGCTCTCAAAAAGCCTCCCTTCTCCATCTTCCGACCCTCGCTCCTCTCCTCTTCGCCCCCTAACCGTCAGACGAGAGACGTTTTCATTCAAGCCGTCAACCAGAGCTAGCCCGTGGGATTCTGCATCCTTGCAAAGCTCTGAAGCCCAGCATTTGGGAAACTTAAATTGCGTTTTCAGTCTAGGAGCCCCATTCTGATCCCACTTGGTTTCAATGGGAGGAGGAGCCGGCTTTGTTTGAAGGAACATCATTTTTCAGTATGTAATGACCAGGAGTAAAGAAACCCACATTAGCGCATGAGCCGTTCTGCTTTTGTGGGAAAATCGCTGCCGGTTCATTAAGTGGTACCTTTGGGTTGTAAAGTATTCCCCCGTGTGCGTGTCAAGTACATAAGTAGATCTGCGTGTGTATAGAATAAGTTTAACTCTCTAAAAGCTTGCAGCGTGTATTTAATAGCTGGAGAGGAAGGCTTAGTGCAGAAGCTATTTTAGCTAAGAATTAAAGCCCGGTTATAACAGTATAAAGCTGCCAAATGATTTCTTAAACCGTGCTCAGCTAATCTGCACGAAAATACTGTTGCAAGCAGAAATCTTACAATTCACGTTTAATATAGTCAGAGGAGCTGGAGGAGATTTATTGATAAGGATTTCACATCATTTGGAAGGATGAGCTTAATTTTTCATTTAAAATAAGATTTGTATTTGAATATCTAGATTTAGCTTCTGTGAGTTCTTTAACGGTATGTTAACCCCTGATAGCTAATTCCCACTTGGAAGTCAGCTTGGGAACTAGTTTCCAGAAGGGGTTTTGAGATGGAGGAGTGGTTTCTGACCCAAGGGATGCGGCTGTGGGAATTTCCTCCACCTTCCAGGATGTAAATCCCCAGCCGCTGCCCTTCCTGCCTGGGCCCCCAGTGTGTGAGGACCCAGCGTGACCCATCTCTCCGCTCAGGGGGCTCCAGCCAACTCACCCTGGCTATGTACAGCAGTAGGGGTTAAGAGGTGAAGCAAGCTGAATGGGTGCCTCTTTGGCAGTGACCAAAAAGCAAGATCTTCTAGTTCACTAAGAGATTAAGTGGAAAGCTCTCGCGCTGTAAAAGCATTTTATTCACCTCAGTTTTTTTTGTCAGGATGGGATAAAGGGCCCAGTGTGTTTCCTCATTACCTTGTGGGTGTTGGGTTACATGATTAAAAGTGTAATCCCTGTAAACACAAAGACGCAGGGAGAACAAAGACAGGCAGAGACACCTCAGTAACCTCATTAGGGAAAATGGAGCACACGACATAGACTGCTCCCAAGCACATCAGAGAAGACTGATTAGACCTTGTTACCTGGTGTGAAGCCTGCCAAGATCCGAGAAACCATCTCCCAGGTGCTTTGCAAACTAAAGGTGGTTATTGCCTATGGGATAGGACACATTAGGAGATGCAATGGGAACAGCATTTGGGAACATGCCAGATTTACTATACAACATTTAGGGCAAAGACCAAAGGAGGGGAGAGGGAAGATTTGAGGTGGATCCGGGAGGAAAAACCACTGGAAAATAAAGTAAAAAGGGGATGAAAGGCTTTGGCCAAGTGTAGCTGAGCCCTGAACCACAGCCTATCCTATATTCTAATTAAATCTTGTTTCTAGCTATCTTACCTGTAGGTGCACTGTTGATTGTGAGTGGGTGTGTGTGAACACTAGCAAACTTCAAACTAGATTAGCCGGCAAACCAGAGGTCTGATTATCTGTAACTGAGGGGGACCACAGACCTGAGGTCAGTAATGCATACTCTGATGCACTTTACCCTCGTATGAACTGCCTTCATATCACCGGGGTGGATTTCTGGTTTCGTACCTGGAAGCATGATGTTATCCCAGCTCTGTGGCAGACTCTGTGTGGCCTTGAGCAAGCCACTCTTCTCAAGCCATGCTTTGACTCTTGATGAAACTGCAGGCCATCTACATCACAAAGATACTGCAAGGATAAATAAATAATGTCAGGTTGCTCAGAATGTAGCTAAGATTCTGAATGGCCACCAGTAATGCAGGGTATCAGCTGGTGATCAGAACAAACAAGAAATAAACTCTGAAAAAATTATTATTTTCTTTTGCTTCTATTAGCTTCATAGTAAATTATGCTGGAGTAATGAAGAGCTGTGGTCTTGGCAGGATCCATTACGAGAAAGTCACTTACTGTAGCTTTGTGCACTATGGCTAAGGGCTAGAAAGGGAAATTTTCTTCAGAGCCAAGCTTCTCAGAGAAAGCTCATTTATATTAGCACAATTGCTACAAGCCAAAGTTTCTGGCACTTCCTTCACGACTCTAAAAGACATGAGATTTTGCTGGTGGAATTTAATTTCCAAATGCAGCTCCACCTTCTGCCCTATCTTGAAGTGAAAGCATCAATCCTCCGATTTATAAACATCCCAATCTCCTGCCATCAAACAGTGTGTAATAAAGCTGCATGTGACAGCAGTGTCCACATGGCTCACGCAGTTGCACTCTTCCACAGGAAAGTTGCAGGTGGCTTCAAGGAAGCTGAAGTAGGGACAGATGTAATGGAAGTACTAAGGAGGATGGGGATGCCCTGCGTGAGTACTGTCTGGTGTAGGTGCCAAATTGGGTGTAAGAGAGATGCAATCTTTGTCTCCATCCACATCACAGCTGTATTCTGTCCCGCTTAGAAATTTCTTTGTGTCAGATCTGTGAATAAAGCAGGTGGTCTGCCAGCAAACTGTGTGTCACAGTTTGGGTGTCTGATCACAGCAGAAGAATAGGTGTGAAGATATCTAGCTTTGGCGTAAAGTTCTCTCTCCATGTTACTGTGCTGCCAAGGGGCAGGCATTTAATCTTCGCAGTGCAAAGCTGCCACCAGGACTGTGGGATTTAACCTCTTTTTGGTTATATAGCATTTTGAGATGCCCAGATGAAACAAAACCAAAACCATAAAGGGTTTCCTATGAAAAAAATTGTCCAGATGTTTATTGAAAGTAAATCTTTGCCAATTATTAACTTCAAGAGTGCTCTTTTTAGGTTACTGAGACAACGGAATGTTTTCAACTCATATTGGCAGACCTGCCGGTTCGTACTCTGGGGAACAAAGAATTATTCCTAAATACATTGCAGAGGATCTGCATCTCCAAGAGACCTGACCTCTCTAGGAGGTACCAGTGCTCAGTATTTTGTAAGCTGAAGCTCAGATTTTTCATTTCTTGTCTCTAACCAGCTCAGTATACAGCAGATATTTAATTTCACAATCATTCTTACAAGCTAGAAGTTGATTTTTTTAGGGAGTTCACACTGGTTTGAGACAAAAGAGCAAAATGCAAAAATGTCTCTAAATTTGCTGGCTTCAATCTGGAAATAGTGCTCTGAAAAAAAAAATTAATTCTAGTCATTTATATGTGTCATGCCCAGTGACAGGATTGATGGTGATGAAAAGTCAGGACTGTGTTAATTAAGAATAAAATTTTGTAATAATATATTGCAATATTTTGTGTATGACTGAACTGCCGCTTAGCAAGCCAGGGAGTTTGCAGCTGTGCTTAGCAACAGCTTTTTGATGGATCCAAAATAGTAATAATTCCATTTTTAATATACTGCAGCAAAATGATGAATGCAGATCCAAAAACGTTTATAAATTTGTCATGATCATTAACATCTATCAAGTTAAACAGGTATATTAGCATATATCCATCTATCCATTAGAATTAATCTCCATTATGGCTTGGCAAGGTTTTGATCTTTAGCTCTGCATCAAGCTTGAAGCTCTCCTGACTGTTGCAACATTCTTGTCTTTAGAAAACAGAGTCAGAGATCAATTTTCAAAGGAGGAGTCATAATAGGCATTCAGATTCTCTCATATCACTTGTATGCTTCTCTCACAACATCTCAGCATGTAAAGGGTCATTAGCTGTATGGATTGACACGGTCCTCATCACTATGCCAGCTGAAAACATAAGGATCAAATCAAAAGTGGGGAAGAGTTCTCAGATGTGCAATTATGTTGGCAGCCTTCTCAAAAAAACCAAATTGAATGACGATGGAGCTCATAGAGCAAGTGAGGCAAGCCTCCTCCATCCCCTGAGTCCCATGGGCTCCCAGAGCCTGCAGCAACAGGAAGCACCTGAGCAAAGTGCTGCACCTTTCCTTGAGGAAAGTGCCAGGCTTGGATTCAGGCGTCCGCTCAGCTGCCGGGGCCTGCCCCTGTGCTCCCAGGAGCTCACTCCTCACAGCTGCCCGAGGCATGCGAACGGTTAATACTAGGACTGGTCCCTGCAGATTCAAGCTACTCTATATTCCGTGTGCAAAAGGCCTTCTAATGAGCATCCAGAAAGAGTGTGTTATGACGGACCCAATCTGGGATGTTCTGCCAGTACAAATTAAGATAGCTTAAGCGTTAAATCCTCTTTCTCCTCTCCTGCCAGGCTGTGGGCTCAATAGGTTAGAAAATGCGCAGAAACTCCTTGCTCTACAATAGCCGCTGACTTTTCTGTCCTAGTGCTATGGAAAGGGAAGCCCCTAAATCTCTGGCCCATTCATTTTAATTTTTTTTTCTTTGCAAAAATCTGCACAGCTTCCTGCTGCAAAGCTCCCCTTTGGCCTGAGCTGCAGCTGCTTCTGTTTGGGACTCAGAAGCCAGAGGTGGAAAAAAGCTTGCAAGGTCTATTTGTCCTTACTCTGGGCAACATGGGACTGTTCTCCATTGCAAATCTTTATGTCCTCTGTCTGGTCCCTCTTACTGACCTGCAGCAAAGGGGCTGCCACACTGTGCTCCAGGAGACTACCCCAGCCTCTGAGAGTGTGTTTAGACCCTCATCCCCTCTTTCTGGCTCATCACTCCTTGACTTCCTCCATCTATCTCCTGTGTACTCTTTGCTTGTGATTTTGGGACTGAGGGGGAGTGGGGCCCAAAAATCCTTCTCCTCTTTTTTGTGTGCCGTAGGCATAACCTTGGGTTTCACAATTTCAGTCCTGCCCTGCCCTTCCTTAGCGCAAATTGCATCAGTGGTCAGGCATGATTGCTCTACTGCTAGCGCAATGGGATGCACTCGGTTTTGAGCTCTCCCCGACTGCCAAAGCCATGGTTGGGGGGCTGGAATGCCACAGCGGCAGCAGCAGCATGTCTTAGGGCACAGCCTGCCAACAGGGCAAGGGGCTCAGCTCATCAATCTGCTCACCATGATGGCAGCTTGCGAGTATTACCGGGTGATGTCTACGTTTTCCCTGGTAACACAGAAGGTGCAGGATCCCATTCCCGAGTTGTATGGCTCAGGTGGCATACAGCTGTTCTCTCCATTTTACTTTTCAGCTTTTTTAGAGCAGTTTTCCAACTCCCAGCCCCCGCCCCTCAAGGTATGTGGTTGCTCCAGTCTGTCTAGACAATTGCACATCCCCACATCCCTTGCTCAAGCCCAAGCAAATTCTCAGTTGCAGCTACTCTGATATAAAGGACAAAGCTCAACATCAGCAATGCTGGTGGAAAGTTCCGATGCCTGTTTTACCTTTTAATCCTACCCTGTGGAGCGACAGGGTGCTACACTAGCAGATTCCACTGCAAAATAAAAGCACTTTCAAAAAAAAGCATCCTTTCCATTTTACATATTTATAAATGTACACACAAATCAGGCAGTTCTATAGTTCCAGTTCTCTAGCTACAAAGCCAGACAGAGTTCTTGTTTGCAAGCTCCTCACCCTCCGCCCCTCACCCTCTCTTTTCAGTTTTATTACACTTGACCTTCTGAGCTCTTGTGTTTGCTGGAGGGGCTCATTAGAAATCCATTGCATTTGCAGGGGTTTTTTTTAAATTCAAACAGTAATTTTGTTTCTTTGATGTGAGTTTTATTCATTACCTAACATATCAATATTTTCAGCTAATGATTTCAAAATAAGTAATCATAGACAGCATGTAGAGCAGCAAGATGATTATGTTGTCCTCAGCTCTTCCGATCACCTCCTGGACAATTAGCATATCAATACTTTCCATTAATGTAATGGGCAGTGTGTGAAATTTCCAGGCTGCTTCCAGAATCTAAAGTAGATAAAGACAAACAATCAGAGAGGAATTTTTGGCAGTAAAGTAACTAATCAATAAATGAATGCCCAGATCAATACATTTCCCCTAGCAGGACCACAGCAGTTTAGCTCTGGCTGTCCTTTAAAGAGGCTCTAACAAATAAATAAGAGAAGTCAGATTGATGTCTTGATGATCAAAATTTGCTGTAATTTGCAGGAAAATGCCATAAAACTACATTATGTGTTTAAATCCCCAGCTAAAGTAAAATGTTACACCACCTATGGTGTCTATACCACCTGGAGGTCTGAGAGTTTAACTCATGCCTCTGGTTTAATACCTATTTTAAAAGTCCCTCTCTTTTGCTCCAGGTCATGAAAAAAAAAACACATAATGAAAGCCCCCTTCTATGTCCATATGTGGGATTTTAAAAAAAAATATTTTCACAAATATTTGGTGCTATCTCACACTGATGCCTTTGTATACAGGGTAGAGGAAATGTAACACGATGCAGGCAAGTCGTTAAAAATACAAGGTGGGAGGGAATGGAGTAGCCAGGATCTTAAAACCTTCATAGGAAAATAAGACCTAAGCTAACACTGAATTTCCTGAGTCCCAGACGCAAAATTAATTCTTTTTGGAATTGAACCCTGAGGTCCTTAATCAGACACCTTTAAAAATGGTCTTGACTGCAAAATGACTTTGTGATTAGGTAAGAGGTGAAGAATGGAACCTGTCTTATCTTTTCTAAGCCCTCCTGAAATGCAAGGCAACAAGATATTGGGAGAAGATAATCTACACGGTGTTTGAAGTTCCTAAGTGGGAACCCGGTATTCGAAAAACTGTGAATGAAGTAATTTTATGTTTGCTAACAAGGGTATATTGAATGTTTGCTTACATTAAAATATTTGTTTAAAATGTTATATTTTTAAATGATAATCTGGAATTTGAAGTTTGTCCAGATTTCAGTCTTTTCAATGACTAATATTCCTCAAGCTGTTCAAGGATAAAGTCCTTCTAGAAAGCACTTCTAGGGTTCATCTGACTTTTTAAATATCTGCTGCTGGATGAGGTAAATCCCCAGAAATGCCTATTTCTCTCTATCAAATGTGAAAGAAGCCCACAATGTCTGGCTCCGGTGGAAACAGCACTGGAAATGTCTGGAGCTACAAGGAGACGAATGTCTCCCACGGTGTGACAGCTCATCTGTTTACGGTCAGACATCAGACTGGCTGTGCCTGGAGTGAAGCACATCCCCTGTATGAATCCAGAGCCAGCACCCTGTGGGCTGCAGCCCTCCTGGGGCAATAGGGGCTGCTCAAACTAGGGCTCAGACCACTTTCTCCCTCCTCTGAGGTGCAACCAGCAGCAGTGAGTACAGGGGGAAGTTTCCACCCTGGGAAGCACAGGAGGTTCAGTACAAATATATGACCCACACAGGAACTTCTCCAGGTTTCTCTAGTATTCTGAAGCGTGTAGAACTTGCTGGTTGTTGCAAGGACCCCTTAATGACACATCATTTTGGGTGCGTGGGGAAAAGGGAAAACTTCAGTGTTTGCAGCATTGTTAGCGCAGTGGCTCTGGCAGCCCTGATTTGAGGAAAGCGCATCTCCCATTTCCTTGCCACAACTTCTGAACGCTTTGGGGCTTCCTAACTGAGAGATGTGCTAGCTAACCCATGTTTAATGTGTACGATCACAACACAAGCTTGTATGACCAGGGTTCTGATGCAGGGTCCAGAAATATTGCATCTCTATTTCCTAGTGCCTGACAATGGAAGAGGAGGAACAGCTGAATGAATCTGGCCCATCAGCTCAGTTGTCTCAGCTGGACTACACACAGTATAGACATGGATACAGTATGGGTTTAGATAAGGGATATGCTTTGCATATCTTTTTAATATTTACTATTCCTTTGTTTGTGATCAATGCAGGGAGTTGGAAGGGAATAAGACCCCAAGTTGTGACTTGGAGTTGTTCTTATTTTACACAAGAGAGCAATGGCATATTGAAACATTCACTTTGATGGTTTCCCTGGTCTGCAGGGAGTGCTCAGTAAAAGCTTTCTGCTATGTCTGGATCGACATAACTGGGATTGTTGGTCCCACATGAATTGAGCCAGGAAGTACTGCAGTACAGAGATGGTCCAGATAGGAAAGCAAATGTCACTGACAGGCAAGATCTAATTTCAGCGTTAGGCTAACGATATGACTGATGTTGAGCCAGTAGGAAATTATTATGGCCCAGATTAGATTACACATGCAATGTCAGAAGAGCCCTTCTCCACCCCTTTGTCCATCCCTCCCCTTCCCTGCCATGCTCCAGAGAGCAGCCAGCCCCTTGCCTCTCTTCCATCATGCTTTTGTTAATACAGGTAGGTTAGAAAGCTGTATAAGCAATTACAAGCTCCATAATAATGTTCTGTCGGCCACCTTCCCTCACCCTCTCCTGAGATCTCATTAAAGAAAAAAAAAAAAAAAAAAAAAAAAAAACCCGTCTGCATGGAAATCCAAAGTGACCTCTCTTACACATGCATTGGTATTTGTTTCACCTGCCAGAAGCACAAAGGGCTTTTCAGGTCCAGAGGCTGCCTGGAGCATCAGCAGGGCCAAGAGCAAAATGAATACCTGTGCCACAAACCAGAATGGGAATTTGAACCCCAGCAGCTCCAGCTGCACCTGAAGCCCTCCAGCCAGCAAAATCTTCCAGCCAGCAAAACCCTCCAGCCAGCATTGGCCAGCGTGTCTCCCTCGGCAAAAAACTCTCTTTCTCTTTCTCTGTCCAACAAAAGGAGCAGGTTTGGGTTACAGCACAGGACAGCTTACGCTTGTGAAATGTTCTTTCCTGTCTCACTGAGTAGGAGAGAAGCCGTATTTGCTCATACTCCAGCCGGAGTTAATAGAGCACTGTGCAAAACCACACATCCACACGTGGCAGCACACCAAGATGAACGTCGTGTTACACAAGGGGATGGCAAGGTATCAGGTAAAGGACTTATCCAGCTGACATCAAGAGACAAAGTACAGCCTTCATGGATATAGGGGAACACCACAGAATCACTACTAGAGAAGCTGTTTCTATCATGTGGGCTTACAATCAAACCTCAGCACAAGCCAAGTCTGGATGAAAGGCACCAGTTTAACAGTAGGTGTAGCAGCAGATACAGAAGCAAGCAGCAGTGATCCCTGTTTCTTTGTCTTTGGCTGTGTAACGACAGGGGTTTTGCAGAAAGTGAAGATCCTGCATGAGGGAAGATCTGGGTTTCCCCACTCAGCAACGTGTACTCAAATCCCCGAGAACCACCCTGCTTGAACTCAGATAGATGTGAATCGGCTCTGGTGACACAAGTGTCACACAGGCGTGAGTCAGAGTTGATCTGAAAACAAAAGATAGTTTTCACTGGCTTGGAATTTCATATGAAACCAGTGTAAATTTGGATCTGAAAATAAAATGTCCTCAAAGTCCACTGGGTTCATGTTTTAGAAGCTGGTACTAATGCCATGAAATAGCTTAATTACTGTTTGGATTACACCTCCAGTTTCGCACAAGATTGTTGCACAAATACACAAGCTTCTCCTGCACTTACATGGCCATGAGGTTGAGTGATTTGGGTTATTTGGTAATGGCTGAGTGTTTATTTATTCAGTGTATTGTTAGAAGCCTCTTAAGGTTGACTAGAGCACTGTATAGGCATTCCTTTGGGTTAGCTTGTAAAAATTTGGAACTATAAACAAGGAGCACTTGCTTAAGCTTGCAGATGTTAGCAGAAGTCAGGACCTAGCAGAACTGCTTGAAATGCTGATGGCTGGACTTGCTGAGATGGCATGAAAATGGGATTTGTCTTTATTAACCATCTTTTCAAAGCTTTATTTTTGAGTCAGTCAATGCTTTCCAAGTTTGACCTTATTAATGGCTAAACTGCAACTAGCACTGAGACGTAGCAAGTCCGATTAAGCTGGCCTGTAACCAGCTGAGAGGGGTCATTTAGAAGAGAACTGTCCATACTCTAATTTCTCCATGAGACAAAAGCTCTGGTTTAGGAACATACCTGAGTGTAAAATTTTGTCCTATACAGTCAGTCAAGACCATAAAGCATAGAAAATGGATGAGTAAAGGAAAGTAAAATCATAGTTCTATGGCAAGCAGAGTTGGAGATTGTAAAAGAGCAAAGTAAGTTTTAAAAGGTTTTTTTTTCAAGAATGAGAGGGATCCTAGCAACAGCATTAGTCCATCATGACAAATTTCCTGTCTTCATCACTAAGGCAGGAGGACATCATTTTTTTCTGTTCTGTACAGAGGAAGGAGTTAAAGAATTGATACCACATCAGGCCTCCTAAGATACTTCAAGGCAAATGGTAAGTAAACAGGAGGCTAGGCAACAGGAATGCGAAACAGCAGCTATTAACATCAGGCAATCTAAAATCACCAGGTCAGGACAACTTCTGTCCAGCATGTTATTACAGACTGTTACCTTGCATCAACCCTGTCACAAATAAAAGATAAGAGTTAAACCAGTGCTTAGATTCTGCCCTATTGTTCTGAAGCAGGAGCTAGAATTTCCAAGTCATCCATACCAGAGAGGTATGGCCTAAATGCAAAGACTTTCCAAAGGCACTTAAGAGCTTCCAATAAATCTTTCCAGGAGAGGAATACTCTCAAAAGATTGCAATACTACATTAACAAAATTATTTCCTGCAGCATGTAGGATTGAAAAAACTACTTCTGCTATGAGACTACTTTTCGCTCTTAGCTCTTACCTCCTCCACTTCCTTTTTGGTAGCAGTATCAGGGAATCCTTCATGGCTTCTGTGATTCATATTTAACAGTCTGTCTTCATGAGTGCCATTGTAGGGAATCACTGAGGACTATCCCTACACGAAATGTCAGAGAAATGCAAGAGCAGGCACCTGGAGAAAAACCAAAGCGGCTATTAAAAATAGAGAACACATCTTTGAATTTATCCTGCATCCAGAAGAGAGAATGTTGACTTACACCAGGAACGGGAAAATAATTTTACACTGTAGGACTAGCCCAGAAAGTCTTTGCCTTGGCAGAGTACTGGTGTGCTGGCATCCATTCCCAGCATGAGTTATATTAGTTGACCAAGAGGATATCCTGTTCCATTCATTTTCCCTTTTGTGAGCCAACAGCTAATCCCAGCATTTTTTTTGCAATCTTTTCCCTTCTATTCTTCACCTGTTCAGATGACAGCTTCCCAATGTGCTAGTTCTGTGCGCAGCCTGAGCAAGACCTCACCCATGACTGTGACCTCTGTACCACTCTGCTATAACACACGTGTTCAAGTGCAGTGCAGCATCTGGCTATTTGCCTTTGGTGATGAGACAACCCCTCTGCTTTTGGGGAGGCAGACAGCTGCCTTCCCACTACAGCCAGGTGACGTTCGCTGTGAGGTCTCAGATGGCCAAAGCCTGCAAGCATAGCAAAGACCAGTCCCTTCCTGGGGAAGGAAAGGGGCCACCAGGCACAGACTCTGGGAAGCCCCCAGGCTCTAGTTTTGCCAGCCTGGGCTAAGTACCTGCCTCTAGTACCCATTCAGGGCTTCCTCCCCTAGAGCTGGACAACCAAAAGGGTTTCCCGCAGAGAAACTTGGGCTGGTGGTAGCTTGCCAGGGCTTCATGTCACTCTGAGGGGCCATCAGATCAGACTTGTCCTGCTTTGACCTGGATTTCACAGATTTAAAGTCTCCATCCCAGTCCCCCAGGCCTCCCCATCCACGCTGCAGTTGGCAGTGCCAAGCAGCCTGGCTCCTGTGAGCTGGATGCGGTACTGTGCTTATACATTAAAAAGCCATAATGTGGGGTGGCTGCTTCCAAGCAAAACAGCCTCTTGGCCCGCTGCCTGCCCCTGGCACTGCCGGCGCCCGGTAATAAAGCATTGAAGTGCTCCCATCCACACCTGGGCCATCTGAGGCTTCATCTTCTGAGACAGGGTACCCTGGGGAGAGGGGAAAGGTGGATGCAGGGGAAGCAGGGGCTGGGGTGGCCCCCCAAGTCCTGCTGGGCCCCACGGCAGCAAAACCCCAGGCAGTGGGCAGGGAGGAGAAGCTGGGCAACCAGCAACAGACCTGCTCACACTTCATCTCACAGGACGTAATACCCTTCTCAACTTGACGTGTCTGTTGCACTGCCAATCCTTCTGTAACAGGCATTATATTATTATAGGCATTTATCTAAGGCACCCAGGGCCTAGACGCTGTCATTAGAGAGCAGTTAAGGTCAGACAAGTGATTAGTTAACAGTAGTTCTCTAACTCAGCTTACGTGTCTTGCTCATCTTCATTCAAAATGATTTAGTTTGCTGACAGTCATGTAATTTTCTGCCAGATAATCCTGAACATGTGAGTGTTTGGCTGTGAAATCTTTCCCAAAATTACCAGAAGCTGAAGGATGAGTTACTCCCTTCCAGGAGAGCGTTTCCCTGTCCTGCCACCGCCAAGCTCGATGTCTCAGTCCTCTCCCCTGCCATCCTGTGCTGGCACACAGATGCAGCCTTTTGTGTAGCTCCTAAAGCTCTACTAATTAATCTATTAAATGAGAAGAACTTATATTACACTGCTAATTTCGGGCATTTTTATTCTATATGCATTTGCTTTGTCTCATAGATGTGTGTTTATTTGACAGGCATCCCAGAGTGGGAATGTAGGATTTATGTCGACTGAAAAGTGCAAAGTTATCCATGAGAAGACAGGGCAACAGTGATCCGGATTGCCCGAGCCTGGCCTCCTGCACAAGCATCAGTCATTCTCAATGTCAGACTGAGGATTACATCTGTTTTGACTACGTTAGGAGAACAATTTCTCCTTATCCCAGTACTCTACAAGTAAAAATAAAGGCCATAGCAGGGAGGAAAAATATTGTCCTTGATTTCATATCCCATCCAAGGTAATTATTTTCTTTTCATCTTAACGCTCTTGTTTCGTTGTATCTCCTTCCTTTTTTGCTGTTAGCAGATGTTTAATTTTTTTTTTTACTTTATGAAGGGCGCATCAGCACATTAACTTACCAGACATGTGCATAGCTGTATCTGCTCACAGCACCAACAGCAGGCAACCCAGTGCGCTCCCCGGCAAAAGCACTGCCCTCCAACACCCAGGGGAAACATTCCGAAAAGAAGATCAGGACAAGTGTAACAGTCTTTCTGGCCTTCGAATATGCAAAGCTTCAAGTAAGAGAAATGATCCTTTTGCAGTAGAAAGGCTATCATCACCTAATGTAGCTCATGCCTTTAGAGAGCAACCTAACACAGAGTACTTGGATTGTTACATGACTAATACTTCCACTTTTAAGAAATCTGGCCCAAACTACCCCCCAAAAAACATGTTAAAATATAGTTAGAATACCAAATATGTTTATAGAGCTGTGTTTGCCTTTTCTCCCATGTGGTATGTTTATTATCTGCTGGTTGCATCAGGCGTGTACCAAAGCCAAGTCCTGCTCTGCAGACTTACTTCTTGGGGACGAGCTGGGGGCCTGCAAAGATCCACAGGAAACCAGCACGGAAAAGTCATTGCGTCCACACCAAACAACACGTGTTTTGAGGGGACGGTCATCCCTCCAGCCAGAGGAAAGCAATCATAACAGCTAAATTATGGGACTTCAAAGCTTTCATTGCATTGTATATCCCAAGCACAGCAGCTGCTGGGTACTGTCCTGGTGAGCAAAACTGATCAGTCTCATTTAATCACGTCACACTTCATTTGTGCCACAAGTGTCAGGAAGCTGGTCAAAACAAGGTTAACGGGCTACAGTGCGTCACAGGCCGATAATCAGATTAAGCGGGCAGTTGCCCAGTTACTGGCCATGATTATATTCACCCTACAATATTGCTTTTAACTATTTGTGACTGGGTTGACAATCTGGTATTAGAGGCAGGAAGGACAAGGCTAAGAACCCAGGGGAAATTAGTTATTGCTAGAGTTTAAATTCAGCTTCCATAAGCTGCGAAATAAAAACTGACAAAGATATAGAAGTATTTACATTTTTACATACTCTCTTTTTTAATATTGTGAGAGGCCATTAGGGCACAATAATTTTTAAACTCTCTTTATACACACATATATTTACCTCAGCAGCAACCCATTAAGTA
This sequence comes from Tetrax tetrax, assembly GCA_009806455.1. Taxonomy (NCBI): domain Eukaryota; kingdom Metazoa; phylum Chordata; class Aves; order Otidiformes; family Otididae; genus Tetrax; species Tetrax tetrax. The sequence continues at coordinate 131,219 of WHYT01014635.1, forward strand.
ACCTGTTAAAAATAAAACTGGGGAAAATGAATGGGGACTTTTCCTAGTATTTTCTAGGTCATAATAAAACAGTACCTCTCCTTCAACATGTTCTTGATTATTCAACTTGAAATGCATTTTTCACAGCTCTCCGATTTCATTGCTTCATCACCAGCTCAGTGGGGACAGAGCAGAAACCGTACAGCCTCAGTGCGGCTCCAGGTCAGGTTACAAGCCTGTGGGGTCCTACAGACTAAGTATGCAAAAAGAGTGACATCCTTTGAAAAGAGACCCAGGTCAGCCCCTGCTAATGTCCCCAGCTGCCTGGCATCAGCCTAACTGCTGGGACTTGGTGTGGAGTTGCCATATACGTGGCATATATGGATATATACAGATACACAAAGATTAAAAAAACTCAGTGTTTTAAAACTTGTGTGATAAAGACACAAACTCTCCTCCTCACTGTCCCTTCAGTTTTTAGGGGGTAAAGCCTGTGAGGCATCACAGGACTTTGCTGAAGGCAGTGGTCAAAGCAGCTGCCCTGCTCCTCACTTGCTGTTTCTTATGGGGATGAAACAGAAAGGCGCGAGAGAGCTGGCCAGCCGCCTGACATCATGAAGTACTTCCCTTTTGCCAAAACTTTAATTCAAAGGAGAGTAAAAACTGGTTCCAAGTTTGCACAGAAATATATAATTAATGAAAAGGTGTCAGATAATTAAACCGTTTTATTACTTTAGGAGCCTGACCTTTTCTACACTGAGATTCATGTTGTCTGGTTTGGCCTGTGCTCCTGTGTGAAGTTAGACATCCATTTCTCTTCTGTGACTCAGTTTTACTGTCTGTGAAGCCTATTTGATCCTATTATGATATGAAGCCTTAGTAGGCAAACAATCAAAACAACTCTGAGATTTCCGAGCAAAGCCCTGTTTATCCTTCAAGTGCAGCTGTGCCAACAGGTAGAGCTCCTCCAGTCCAGTGTCTCTGCCTTATGAAATTAAAGCATTTAACACAAATAGGAAGTGTTCTCGATGCACTTTGCTGGGCCAGTGCAACACAGACCCAGAACGAAGGACAGAGCCAAGCTAAGCACGATGCTGAAATGCTTGGAGATGTGGGCTTTGCACCGTGTCCTGGCCAGCAAGCAGCAGGTTTGCCCGCAGCCTTGCTCGGTGTGAGGGCTCTTCAACTGGTGAGGCAAAAAACACTGCCAGAAATTGTCTTAAGAGCAGAAGAATCGAGGAACCTCCTGAACCTAGGCTTATCCAAAACAGCCGCAGCTGCTGGAGCATACACTCCTGGGTGAAGTCAAGCCACAGGCACTTTGCATTTTGAGGCTGTCAGCACATCCTTCGCTGTCATGTCCCCTCAGCTCTCCATCTGGCATACACCTGTGTCTTGCTCCTGGCTCTTGGCAGTGCAGATGCCTGAATACAGAAGCAGCCTTTCCTTCAGCGAGCTCGGAGAGGAAGACAGGCTGAATTCTCCCAACTTCCCAGTCAGAGCACGTTAATCCATTTCAGGTAAAACAACCTGGATTAGTTTAAACAATGTAAGAAGATGCTGTGAGTTATTCTGGTTGGTTTTGCCTGGAGCAGGACTGGGAGCACTCAAATGAACCAGTTTGCCAGGAGAGCTGATGAACAGCAGTGGCAATAGCTGGAGGAGGAGGTGCCACCTCGGCTCACACAGCTGGATCACAGATAGGACTTGTGGCCACAGCCCTCTGCCTAGCAGGAGAAAACTTGCTTCTTTTCCCTTTCCAATACAGAAGGCAGGTTTTGTCCTTGGAGGTGTGTGGGAGAGGCCCTGTAAATCTGCACAATGAAGCACAGTCTCAATGCAATGGGTGCTTTAGTGTGGAGATGGAGTGGAAGGAAATACAGCAGGGTGAGAGACATTCCTTCAGGTTCAGTGTTGGCCAGGGAGGATGGTACAGGCCTGTGGGGATTGTCTAGGGAGAAAGCTGATAATAGGAAAGCTTGCAAAATCCAAACTTAATCTCCTGCGCTGCAGAGAACTAATCCTCATGCTTGACATTAATCTTTTCAATGGAGATATAACACCCTTATCTTCCACGTTGCTCATTGAGCCAGAAAGTAGGGCCTATGGTCTTTACTGGCAGCAGAAATCTTTACATTGACATTGTCTTTCTGCTGGCTCTTCTTAACATTTCAGTATGGACCAGGCTATCTTTAATGACAGCCCATCTTTGTTCTTTTTTTAAGAAACATATACACATGTAATCCTGATACAGCCCCTTCTCTTGAAATAAGAAATCTCTCTTGGCCCAGCAAGGTCAAGAACAGGCCATTGGCAAGTAGACTGTAACAACCTACCACCCATGGCAGCGCACTGGAAGATCTCCAGACTTGGAGGTGGTAGCAGGTACAGCTCTGGTCTATTAAGTGGTCTTATATGCAGCATCACATGAAGGGTCCTCGTAGTTTGAGTCTGCCGCCACAAAATCGGTACTCGTGTTGCAAATGATGGCAGACCAATTAGCTTGGAGACAAGAGCCTTGTTTTCCTCAAGAGTGGGGCCATACAGCTTGCCCTACATGCAGTGCTTGAGCCAAAGCCCACTGAGTTGTCCAGCCTGTAAGTTCCCCCACCTCTACCTCTTTCTAACCCACAGGCCTTCCTGGAGATTTTTTATTTCTCCCTTTTTCACCTTTTACTTTCCTTTTGTTGTTCTTACTTTTCTTTCTTTACAGAGAGAGGCTCTAAGTGAATACAACACATCGCATAAGCCCTTGCACTAACCAGGGCCTTGAGGCAGGGATATTTAGATGTTCCTCCAGCATCTCCCTAAGCTGCAAGATAACATTGGCTTCTATGGAACAAGAAAATATTGAACTTCACTGTTTGAGACAAAACTCAAAGGATATAATCCTTCATTCATCAGTAGCAGTGCATGCTATGGCAGAGCAGCCCAGCCTGTCCAGAGTCTAAAAGCAAGGCATGAAACAAATCTGTATGTATGTGTCTTAATACGCATTAATTGCAGCTAGATTTAGACCTCCTTGGACGGCCAGAACTATAGACACAGTCAAAGTCTTCAGGGCTTCCAGATAACTCTAGGATTTGTGAATAACAGGGAAATGGGCAGTAGGAAGGGAAGTAATCGAAGCTCCTATATATCATATTGATTAAAACCCACGGACTGCCCTTCAAGGAGGAACTTTGCATCAGGAGGGAGATATATTGGCTGCTCTCATGAGCTGCTTCCAGCTCTGCCAGCGGTGATTCAGGACATGCAACTGTGTTGTCACAGATAAACACAAATCCACGTTGTCAGCCTCTCTACAGTAAAGAAATAGCCCAGGAAGGATGCATGTCGTAATTAACCCCTCGGGAACAGAAAACAAAAGCAAATAACAAACAAAATACTGCACAGATGGAAAGCATTTTGACAATGAATCCTTTGAAGTCAGATGATTTTTTTTTGTTTGTTTTCATAAAAAAGAAAAATTCACCTCTGTCTGGAAGCCTAGCAAAAGGTCACACAACACTGGAGGCCTGTAAGAGTCCAATTTCAAAGACCAGATGAGGCACTGTGTGGATTTCACCTACCGACTGCTGCTCTTCTGTTGGCAGCAATTCCAGCTGTGCGTGGGTTGCCGCTTCGCCGCACAGGATGCAGGAGCAGAAGCGAAGTATGACAAGTTGACACCACTATTTCCTTTGAGCAACAGATGCCCACATTTGACATCACTTGGATCTCTCACTTAAACAGTGAGAGCAAATGGGCCTATTTAAAGTTTGTACAGACAGGTGCGTGCTGCCCTTCAGCTATACACAAACACTCGGAAAGCACAATGAAAGCAACAAGAAAACAAAATGTTTTGGTTTTTTTTTCCTTTGCAGCCCAAAAAGAGCAGTGGCAAAAAGAGCAGAGGCAGAGGAAGAAAACAGATTGTGCAGGGCTGACACAGATGAGAGATGCTCTGCTTTTTCCTGAGCCACTTCTCACCAGTATATGAACCTGGAGCCTGAGCAGATTCTAGCAGACTCAAATGGCAAAAGTTTTTCCCACATATTTAATGAAGACAGAACTTTCTTCCATTATATTTTCTAGCTGATTTTCTACAGAATAGAAATAAAAGTCTTTTTCTTAGGGGAGAGAATTACTTGGCCTCACAAAAACTCATCTGTTGGCAATACTGCTCTGCTTGCATCACATCAGTGTCTTATCCATCGGTACCTGGGTAGCACTCAGGGGCAAAGCAAGCTGCCAAGGTCACATAGGAAGGTTGTGACCGAGTCATAAATGTGATTTTGCTGAAATAAACACAGGCAGGCAGCCACTCCAGCTGTTTTCTTCCCCCGCCACAGGAACAGCAGCAGCACCACTGCAAGGAAGCCACCACACAGGGTTTCCCCCCAAGTTAGATGGAGTTGAGTGTATGTTGTACTCAGTAACACAATTGTGCCTTTAATACTGACTTAAAGATGTGTTGGCATTAACCCCAGGAAGATGAGAGGGTTACCTTCCTGGTGCCAGCCACCTGCCCATCGGGCTGAGGACCTTCCTTACCCCACCGTTCTCTCCGTACCTGCCCGTGCCCAGCATGCAGCACACACACCGCTGAAAAAAAAGCTGGCTGCCTTCTTGCAGCAGAGAAAGTGCCCTGTACCCACCTCAGAGAGGCAGACATCATCAGCTTATAACTGTGTCCCGAAATTGGTTGTATCTTCAGGCAAGAAATGTAAACACAATGATCATACACGGGTAGAGAAAGCTACTGCATTAGCCCCGATGCTTGGTCACAAGAAGCAGCGCTCAAAGATCGCTTCTTTGCCTCTGTTACCTTCTTATTCCCTCTCTGTCTAAGCATAAATCCTCAGCCACACTAATTACCCAAATCACATGCACACATTTGCTCCCCACAAGCAGAGCCTTTTTTGGGTGGAAAAAGACCCCAAGGAAAAAAGGCATTGCTTCAGGGAGTTGGGCAGGGGTTGGCAACTGGGCAGAGATGCAAGACGCACCTAAACCAAACCTTTAACTTCATTTTTGAAGTTTCCTTGGCTGGAGATGTTCCTTATCTCTGGCAAGCTTCTCCCAGCACCACTGCCCCTGCCCCAAGGATGCAGCATGCCCTGGGCATGCAGTCAAGGAGGGCAGGAGTCACTGGGGCACGCTGATCTCCTGTTGCATAGCGCATCCGCAGCAAACGCTGAGCGAGCACACTGACATGGCCGTGCTTTCTGGGCCAGCACAGCTTTTAAAGTCTCCCCTCCCACTACTTTCTACCTCATATTCTTGAGTGGTTAGCCTGTAAACCTGAAGGGACATCTTGCAAATCCTTGTGACAATCTTTGACCAACCAACTTTGGCCTAAGTGGTATTTCATGGGAGATTCATCTAACAGCTGATCATCTTTCAAATGCTGATAGTGGCAAAGGCTTCCCTGGGGATCTTTTGTAACACACCATCACTTCACTCTTCTTTTTAACAGGACAGGCTCCAAAGGCTGTGGTGCTCTGGTTATGTGCCCTCTGCAAAGATGGTGAAGAGAAATTTATGGTCCTCCTATTTGGAAATGTCATAGTCTACGTAGTTGAGCCCTGCTCTGGACCAAGCTACGCAGTCTGTCACTCACTGCTCCCACCCTCCAGTGGGACAGGGAGGACAATTGGTAAAGCAAAGAAGGTAAAACTCATGGATTGAGATAAAAAACAATAAAATTAAGAGAAAAACAGAATAAAACAAAACAGAGATGGAAAACAAAGAAAAATAACAGAAAATACTTAAGCACATGATTTACAGTACAATAGCTCACAGTGGATCCTGATGCTCATCTTCCTCATGAGTAGCAGGACCCTTCCCTCAGTGCCCTCCTCACTGATATGCTGAGCATAATGTCACATGGGATGGAACAGCCCTTGGGACAATTTGGGTAGACTGTCCCAGCTGTGTCCCCCAGCCACAGGTGCCACCAGCTCCAGCTCCTCTCCTAGCTCAGGTGAGAATTAACTCTGTCCTAGCCAGAACCAGGACAGGAAGCAAAGGTACCAAAGTAGAATAAAAACCTAGATCTAGACTGTGATTTTAGTGAGACAGATGGAAACACTGGGGGACTCCTATAAGGAAAAGTGAACTGCTACCTTGTCACTAGAGATAAATATCCAGCTCAAAGATGAGAAAGATGGGGCCAGAGGGCACACCATGCTGGTTTGCTAGCTTGCACTATGGCATCTCTGCCTTATGCAAGCCTTGGTAGCCACATGGAGTTGTGAGCTACATCATATGAGCCCTGTGGATTTCAGCATGGCCTTTGTTTAGGTTGCCTTCAGGTGTTAATTTTGAGAGGCACCAAACACCCAGAACTCTATTTAAAGCCACTGAGCACCACAGACAGAGTACACCTAGGGACGTGAGACCTCCATATGTGACTGTTCACCCACAGAAAGCCTCACCGTGCCCAAGAGCAGCCACAACTGGGAAGAGGGCACCACTCACCCACTGTGCTGGAAAGTCACTGTCCTCAACCTTGGCACAATCGGTGGTTGGCAAGGGGGACTAAACAACGGGAATTTGGGTTATAACCAATTTACTGTCTATAAATAGCTGTTGTCTGGTAGAAATTACTTTGGGTCACTACTAGTTTTCAGTTGTCTTTGAGGCAGTGACCTAAGAGTTGAAGTCTCCAGCATGTTCTCAAACTCCTTCAAAAGCACTTTCCTGAAAATGTCTTGTTGCATTGCCTCTGGTGCAGTACTACCTTTTTTGGTTTGTTTTATTTAGTTTTGTTGCTATGCCTTTGACCCTCGAGTTCGCTGCCCTGTGGTCAGCAGGGATCTGGCTTTTTCATGTTTTCACAGCACAGTGACTCGAGGATGACAAACGTTGGAAATAAATGATGGATCACCCCACCCTTGTACGGCCCAGAGCCTGAACTTTGGAGAGCCCCAGGAGAGCGCTGGCAGCCAGGGCATGAGGGGGACATGCAGCAGCATCCAGCAAAGTGCTCAGGATCCCTGCAAAGTAGCGTAGGTTGTATGTTTGTCCAGCTGTGTCCTCCATTCTGTTAGCAAAACCAGTATTGCCCAGAAGCGGCAGCAAGGAGGCAGCAAGAGTAAGGCTCTCTCTGCAAAAGCCACTCCATTCGTGCCAGACTGGAGGAGCTCCAGGCTTGTGTGCTAAATCCTTCCTGCCTTCCCCAGTGCATCCACCTTTCCCCAACTCAAGCTCATGTGCTCCCAGGGATTTACAGACAAACACACATGCTCATCCACAGAGGTGGGTTTTGGGATGCCTGATGGCAGCCCAGACCACATACAGGGCAGTCAGGGAGAAGGTTGCCGTGGTTGTCTGTTTTGCTGACAGGCTCACCACCAAAACTTCTCTTCGGCTCGAGTGCTGATTGATCCTGTGTCCAAATTGCCTGAAACACCGCCCCATGCAGCTGTACTCTGTTTATTGGTGACGCTTGGGCTGAGAGCCTTCCCGTCTCACCTCGTCAAGGTCACCTTGTCACTGTTGAGTTCGTTTGGGCTGTGGCCATCAGGAAGTGCGTGCCAAGGGATCTCACTGTTTTCTTACTCACGGAGGAAATGCAGCCATTGGGGATGTGCTGACACCAGGTCCCTTCCTTGTCACCAGCTTCTCCGGGAGAGGGATGGTGCGAGGTGGCAGGACGTGGCTCAACGTGCAAGCATCCCACAACCCACTGGGCAGAGAGTGCAGCCGAAGCAGAACGGCCTGGGAGCTCAGGATGGGAACAGACACGTTGCACACAATTTACTCTGCAGCCCGTTGTGCTGCTTTGCTTTCTCCACTGGTGTTTTCATTCAGACAGCAGCAATACAAGGGGGAATAAGGTCAGCTCACATTTGCAAATAAGAGTGATTCTGAGAAGCTGTCCCAGAATAGATTTGAATGGATTAAATATTAAGGAGCCAAGATGCAGCCTCGCCTCAGGGGCTGAAGGGTGTGCATGCAGATACACACAGGTACAGACCACCTCCTCCTTCCTCCTTCGCTTCCTGGAGTTCTCTCCAGAGCCCCCCTTGCCAAAGCTGCTGACTGAGGAAGCAATGCCTTTTTCCTGCTTTACCATAGTTTCAGCGTGACTATTTGCCATGAGAGCAGCCGTTTCCCAAGTGAGGTGTGAAACAGAGGACCACCACTGATCATTAAAGTTCCCAGGGCAGATGTCCATTGGGGGGGGGGTAATTTCTGCTTCTGGACCAAAATTTTCTCTGTCATTTTGCTGCTGCAGACTTTCTTGGGCAGATGCTTCCCTTTCTGTCCTGAAGCTCCATCTCCCCAGAATGCCCAATAACTGCCAATATACATATTGCGGAATCTTGTACCTGTTAGAAAGGAAACAAACCTCCTTTGAATCAGACAATAGAAAACAAGGTTTTCTGGAAATGAAAATTCTCATTCTCATAAGCAGGGAAGCAAACTGCAGCTCCACATGAGTCACCTTGGACTCCTTGGACAGTGGACAGATCTGCCAGGGTCACCTCAGCAAACAGTGTCAGGAGCCTGGGAGGGAGCGGCCTCGAGGTAGGTGGCCAGCTGCCCTGGGACCTGCTGGTGTCCCTGCAGGCTGAAGACTCTGCTGCCACTTAGTCACTGGCTTCTTTGCATCGCTGAAGCTAATTAACAGCGAGCACAGTGGTGAAATGCTTTCTGCACTGACATATGGTCACTGTAAGCAATCCAGAGCTGTGAGCTCACTGTGCACAGCAAGAGCTTTCACTGACGCCAGTCCTGGTCTGGCTCAACATAGCAAATCTTGCTTCCCAACGAAGCTCCCATGAGATGTCTTCTCATCTGACTTTCATTCCTTTGCCCTGTTGCTGAACGAGGCACGACAGAGTCTTCTCCTACTACAAATAACAGCAGCCTCTTTTGGTAAAGTGCCGTCAGCCCATCTCTTCAGCAAGCAATGCTGGCAGGTGTGTTGTTAGCCTGTCTGCAGAGGATGCAAAATTGCACCTAACACCTCTCCTGCACCCCAGAACAAGCCCGAAGGAATATCCCGTGCCATCTGACTTGCCTTCATTAAGTTTTCTCTCCTGCTTGCACTGTAGTCTGTAAGGGAGGTTGACCATGCAAGACTGCAACTACTAATAAATATGTCACGTTGAGCAAATTGGAAGGAGTAAGGAACCTCTGTGGCACTGGGACTGCTGAGGGGCCTTTGTGAGGTTGTTCTTCATTGTGACAGCAGGAGCCTGCAAACGACACAGGCAGTGCAACGGCAGATATATAGCATCTAAAATGCTATGGTTCTGAATTTCTCCAGAAATCTTAAATGCTTGAGCTCACTCTCTCTCACACACGTGTAGAGGGCAGTTCTGATAATGTGAATGAGAGAAGAAACAGCTGTCTATTATGCATAGACAGCTAACATAATTTTCAGTGGGAAAACTAGGTATTATGATAGCAAGCTGCTGTTTAGGCCAATAAGAATTTGAGATTGACTGAGGACATGCTGTGTGAATGTTGTGTATATCCAGCTCTTCTCTACCTCCAGACATACACCTGTTTTCTTTAGCTTAATGACTATGAGATGTCTCCTTATATCCCCGCACCAAACACCTCAAGTCAAACTGCAGCACGTAGAGCAATCTGGTTTTCAGGACTTCAGCTGCCTTTTCCACATTCTTTTTTGGGTTTCAGCTTGACTTGTGCTGCTCAGCTCACGTAGCCCTGGCCGCAGCAAGGGCTGCAGCTAAGCCAAGGCGAAAGTTGCGACAGCTGGTTGCGGTCAGGACTGTCTCTAAGCTCTTCAGAAAAGGAGACAGAGAGTCTCCCTTTTTTTCCTCTCCTGCTTCTCCAAACAACTCTGATCATCCATCTTGTGAAATAGGCTTATAGAATAAAGCTATCATGTTGTATATAACGATAAGAATAAACTCCAACCATTCTGATTTTGCAAGCCCTTAGTTTTTGCTCAGCTGGTTTCAAGCAAACAGATCCAGCATCAACAGGTGATATTTACTGGATCAGAATAAACAAAGTTACTTTTGCTTCTCCAGTTACTTCCTAGGAAAAAAAGATATTTTAAGGAAGGCGAAGAGAAAGACAGTGTGTGTGGGCAAGTGACAAGTGTAACTGGAGTAAGGAGGAGCAGTGCTCATTGTTTCATAAAATTCACCATATGTTGTGTGGCTTCATTACTCAAATCTTGTATGCGCTTGTTTGATGATTTGATCAGCTGTTGACTTCGTTTCATACTGCTGCCAATTCATGACTTGGCTGATTTGATTTGAGTTGTATCCCTAAGTAAAGGATTGCATTTTGCTCATTTGCAGTCATTTTAGTTATTAAGAAAAAGAAAAAAAAGTACTCCGCTTTAGAGGTATTTTTAACAATTTCTGTGTATGTTATTATTTAATTTGCAGTAAATCCTAAGATAGGAAAGCCTAACAAAGGAAAACATAGCCCGGAGCCTTACTAAGTTCCCAGAAGAGCCACCCGCTCACTGGGTACAGGCATGGGCAACCATAACATTCTGCTTCTCCATCTTTCACAAGCCACTGGGACATTTACTGGCTATAAGGAAAATATCTTGAAGATTACTAGGAGTATAAAGAAGGGACTTGGTGGACCATCAAGGCCAATTTTCTGCAACTAAAGATAAGCATATTTTACAATCCTCCTTCATACACCTCCCTTGCAAGCTTACTAACACATAGCTTTCAAAAGTGACAGTATCCTCTCTTGGGGGTCATGTACTGTTACCTACAAACCATGACGTAAGGTGAGTGTTTTAGATAATCTACATGAGTAGATGACACCTCAAGCTATTGCTCAAATCGAGGCATTTTTTTCTTCAACAGCCTCAACATCAGACAGAAACTAACAGAGCTATGTAGCTTCAGTTCCACTTTTGCCCTTGCTCCCCATGAGAACCCGTGCCTGGTGGATTGAGATGCCCGTGATCCGAGCGACGCTCTCCATCCGAGCACAGGCAGGGCTGTGTTTAACAGAGGGACTGAAAGAAGCGTGTGATTGTACATATTGGACTGCGACACACAAGTCCATATGGTTTAGTGTGACATGTAAACTTCATCCTGGAAGGTGGTAAAAATGCTAATGTGTCCTCTGTGAGCCTGGGCCATCCAGCATTTGTGTGGTTCAGACCTTGACTCTGAAGAAGAAGCCTTGCCTGCTCTTTTCTGTTTCCCGCACAGTGAAGCAGGCCAGAAAGGTTATGGGGAAATTATCTTTTTCCTCTCTATACTGAAGCCTTGTGTATTTTTCCCTGCCACACTGCAGATGTTACCAATGTCAAAAAAGATTAGATGCTTACGACTAACAGTAGCTCCATCCTTAACGCGATGCCCTTTTGCAAGGGCACAGAGCAGCACAGTGGTGACATAAGATGGCAGCACAGAGCGACAGGGGAAAGCTGGTGAAGAAAAGCTGTCTCTGGACAAGCTGCAATACACACCAAGGGAGCACTTACTCTTGAGATTTCTTTTTTTTTCTGGACTTCAGATGAAGATGCAGAAAATGCATTAAACACGACTGTCTTTCATTTCAATGTGTGTGTGTCTGTGCACACGTAGTATGCCTGGAAGTAGAGAACATGCAAATAAGAAATCCTCGCATGATACACAGAAAAGCAGGCAAGAAACAGAGACGCAGCCACAGCGGCCCAGTGTGTGCTCCTTGCTCACCAGCTGCTTTTGAGCAAATGCAGGAGACGGTAAGGGCTACATACCAAACAGACCACACACGGCTGAGGGAACAGCGCGCTGGGCACAGAGCGAGCCATGGCCATGGTTACTGATGGTTACTTAGCAGTGGAGAGAAAGAAATCAGGGGAGAGTCCTCTGCCTGGGAGGTGTCGACAGGCAAAGGAAAAGATGAAGAGCCAAGCAATGCAGAAAGAGCTGTTGATGACAGACACACGTACATGGAAAGAACTAGAGGAAAAAGAGAGAGAAAAAGAAAGAGATGAATAAGGATATAAAATGTTGGGAAAATATCTGTCCGGGTTCACAAATTGAAAAATTATCTCATTTCATTTGCCCTCTTCCCTCTTCTTATTTTTTTGCAGGACTGTCCTTTAGCAGCAGCAGTGCTGTTGATCTAATGTTCACACAGCCACCTTGCCAGAAATACCACTACCCACCATAGGGGAGCTGCAGCAGCGCTGAGCTTTACAATGCTCACAAGTCTTGTAAAGTGAATTCCAAAAATGGATTATTTTTTCCCCCTTAAGGCAGCAGGGATATGATCTGCTCCAGATTTCTGATCACACCACACACCTGAAGGACAAAAGGATCTGGGCAGCAGAGCCTTAAACTGTACTAATGACAATTAATTTCCAGACCCCAGACACAATAGAAGGCAGAGTTTTAATTAAAATTTTTGAAGATGACACAGGTAGAGGGAAAGAGATTTATGAGCTGGTTTCTGTTTTCCAGAGGAACTGAGCATCTGCAGCACTTGCTAAAGCTAGTGGGATTCATGGGTGCCCAGCACCTGCGAAAACTAGGCCATATTTGTCTTGTCTGCTCTGCATATGGGGAAGAAGCCATGGAAATATACTTTTTACTTGGAAATATATTTATTGTCTTTTTTTTTTTTGTGGGAGCTGTCAGCTGCTTTATGTATTATTTCGTATGTCTATTCCCACATGTATATCCCTTATGTATATTCCCAAAAGATCCAGAACAGAGAGGCATGCAAATGGTTTACTCTGTGTCCTTTAGGGTTGCCAATGACTTCTCCAGCCCTCTTGTAAGCTGACAGCTGCCCCTATGAGAGGTTGTACCACACAGCCCTTCTGCCTGCAGGAGGCAGGATTTAGCTTGGCAGGACACTCCTGCTTCACCCTAACCAAAAGGGATGTGGTTTTTGCTGTACATACGTCTTGGTAGCTCCTTGGTATCCTCGTAATTCCCCATTGCTCACCCTGGTCTTGCAGGACCACATCATCCCCCTCAGCTGTGAACAGCACCATGGCTCTCCCAGCCCGGGAGCAGCAGGAGTCCGCAGGCAGTATCATCCTGGGACGCACCGAACCTCACTCCCCTAGATACGCTGGGAAAGCCACCGGATCTGTACAAAGGCCAGATGGGAGGTGGGAGCAGGCTGGTATCTTGGTGGATTCGACAGGTTAGTGGGGAAGTCCAAATGCAGACACGAGTCTAAGCCAAGATGACGCTTGTGGCAACCACAGAGCCATCAGCCAAGTCCACCCTGCAGTTTCAGAAAGACTTGCTGCCTCTTTCTCAGGACATAGAAAAAAGGCATGGGTCCCTCACTCTCTGAGGGCTGAGTTGCATTAAAAAACATAGCACGAGGAAACAACTCTCTGACCTCCCTCCGCAGGCTTGTTCATTGCCTTCTGTAAACGCTCCCGCAGGGTGTGTGCTTGAAATCTCATCTGGGACATCGCTCTGCTCCAACTTCCAGTATAGCGATCATATTGCCAAAGCTCAATACCAGTCTGAGGAGCTTTGGTTTTTAGTGGTCAGAGTTTGACAGTCGAGCTTCCAAAGGTACCAGGTCTGCTCTGCTCCCCAGATCCTGCTCAGCTCCAGGCTGTTCCCTCTGGAGCTGCAGTGGTGATGGAGGAAGGCTTACACTAGCACAGGCCAGGAAAACCCCAGGATGTGTCTTTACACCACAGCGGTCAGCAGGTTTTCAGGTTGGCCCCAGCGTGCAATGGCCTGGACAGGAGCTTGGAATGTGGAGTCCCAGGTTGTACAGGGTGCTCTGGGTCCCTGCTGCCGCTCCGGTAATGCCCTTGGCTCGACACCCAGCAGCCTCCACGTTTCAGGGAGGGTCGTAAGTTCCTACTGACTTAAATTATCTAAAAGTGCTGTTAATTTATGAAAAAAAGCTTTTCTGTGGAGCTCAAGTGACTTGCCCGTGGCCATGACCTGTCTCTGTTCCTACAAAGAACCAGCCAGCAGTAAACACAGATGCTAAAAACCTGCTGGCATGAGGCAGCTCCCTAAATGAATATATTTTCTTGGGTAACATGAGGGCTTTTGCTTAGTGTATTTAATATACTTTGCTGCTGACAAGGGTATCCAAAAAAAAAAAAAAAAAGGAAATTAATCTCATGATTTACTCCATCTTCAAAAAGCTTAAGACTGGTTACTGCTGATCTCCCTGTTAGGAGAGGGACACAACATTCACAGAGTGCAGTGCTGATCAACAGGCTACTCCACATAAAATGAGTGGCACATTTTTCTTTTGGGCCCTAGCATGTGATAAATGTGGCTGTCAGACCCCTGCCATGGAAGCCACGAAGGCACCCTGGACCCGACAGACACTGGGCAGGAGCTGCCTGCCAGCTCCCCTCTTCCCCACGTGCTCAGCTGCCCGCCAGCGGGATTTATGGCTTTGGGATTTCATCCCTCCCGCCCTGTGACACTATGTACAACAAGCTAAAGCAGCACTGCAGTTCCCACCAGGAAAAAGCATCTGTGCCACCTTTTCTCTCACCTCGCCTCTTCTTAAAGTGGGAGAGAAATTAACAGGAGCATGGGAACACAAGAAATGGCCAGACGCACGACCCTGATGCCTCTGATTATCTCACCGCACCGAGCTGGTCCCTCTGCCCCACACCGTGGCTCCTGGCCAGGATGGCCGTGGCCCTCATTGTATTTCAGAGTATGTGGAGGTTTAATGAATACTGGTCCATGGCTTGCTGGTCCTCATCCCCTCCCTGCCGTTTGGCTTCACACTTCATTAACCGAGACATGTTTATCCTTGGGGAATCATACTCCTTCCTCATTTGACCCCAGCTCTCGACTCATTCCCAGTCTACTTCTTCCCTCGCCCTGGGAAAAAAACAAAGTGATTATGGCCTGGATCAGCAGCCAGGGCAGGAAATCAGTATCAGAGATGAGATGCCCTCAGGTTTGGTGACTGATGACTGCAACTTTAGAAATGAAAGGCGTCCCAGCACACCAGAGGGAGCTGGTATCCATCAGAGCAGCACTCTCTGATTGTCAGTACAGCTCCCCTTGCCTGACCCTGCTGGTTCCACCGCCCTGCTCTCCCAGCGCTTTTACCACCCTGCATGGCCGTACCTCCATCAGCAGCAACAGCAGCACCCCTCACTTCGCTTCCCTGCCTTCAGCCCAGCAGCTCAAGGCCTTGTTGCTTTTCCTCTCTCCCACTAAAGATCCATCAGGATGCACTAGCACACCTCACATGTCCCTGCTTCTTTCAGCCCTGAGGGGTCCAAAGGATTGTTTCTTTTTTTTAATTGGACAGGATAAGTGCTCAGCTACACTTTCTGCCTTGCCCTTTTCTCAGGGTCTTGCCAGTGAGACTGACAGAGCAGACACCAGCGTGATGGTGGGGAGCAAGATGGAGAAGAATGTACTCTGTGGTCCACACGTGGTGTGGGCTCTGGAAGCTCAAGCACCAGGTCTCGACCCCCTTCCACCTCCCTGCACACATTGGGGACCCAGCCTCTCCACAGTCATCAGCAAAGAGGTTGCGGTGCACTCGGAGAAACCACGGGGGCCACGTCTGGGCCTGAGGCACGAGGACCAAACCCTAACACCTCCCAGCTGTTTGCTCCCTGGTAGCAAGAGCCAGGCACAGGGCAATGGTGCTGCTGCTTCCCCACAGCCTGCCCCCGTACACGGCTGTGCTCCCCATCTCCTTGCCGGCGGAGGCAGAGGATTTACTTCTGACATTTCTGCAGCAGCTGCTGCTCCGTGCCTCAGTTTCCCCACTTAGAAATACAGAGGATTTTTTGGCTTCCTCTGGGATGTTTTCCTGCTTTGCTGCTGGCTCTGGAGGACAGGAACCATCTGCTGGTACCTCTCTCCAGGGCCACACACAGCCGTGCCCCGCAGGACCCGGCTGCAAATATTAAACAGGGCTTTGGAGCCGGTTTGGGCTGCCCGGCAGCTTTGCTTTCACCCCCTTGTTCCTTGCCGTAACCCCTCTACCACGAGGAGCCAGACCTGCTCTAAAGAAAGATGCTGCCTTTTCTAAAGCTGGCAGACAAAGCCCTTCTTTGCAATATACCTCAACAGGGAGGATTTTATCATTTTCCGTTTCTTTGGATTTGCACATCAGGAAGCTTTTTTCTTTTTTTTTTCCCCTCAAACACATCGTGGGTGGTTTTTCTGAAAAAAATTGAGGGGGGAAAAAAGGCCTTTATTTATTTACTTCCCTATGGAATGATTTCAGCTGGTATTAGTTAACAATGCAATTTTGTGGCAGGGAGATAATATTCTGAGGGGACACTCTCTTTCAATGGCCTGAGCCGGGGCATCTGCTCGTGGAGGGAGTTTACCCCCCCCCACCCCGAGCTGCAGAATAGAGAAGGAGCAAGGAGAAGCTGTGACTCCTCATGGCCTTTTCATGTACCATACAGAGATAAATATTTTTGCCTGCAGTTCCAACATTTGGTTGTACAGAAAAGACAAAGCCACCCACTGCATACAAGGTCTGCTCAGTACCGCTCTCTTATAAATCTGGTTTTTTTTGTTGTTGTTGCTGAAGCTCACTCAGACCACTGAAGCAACCATCAGGGGCTTGAAGCACAACATTCAAATTTAGACTTTCCAAAAGTATAAGGGAATTTAAAAGTTTTAAAGCAACAATATTTGCATTTAAACCCTGCTGGGTCCAGGATGAAAAGGCCGCGATGGCTTCTGCTGCGGTCTGTGGAGCCTCCCGACGCACTGCTGGAGCCTCCCACCATGCTGCAGAAGAAAAGGGTGACCACAGCCAGGTGCTTTTCACCACTCATTGCAACATGGTAATGATCAAACAGCAGGGTGGGATACATCCTTATAAATCCAGGCAGTCTAATCCCAAATCCAGCAAGCCACATTCCTGTGTTTCTTTGAACTTGATTTTGTTTCCGTTGTACCCTGTCAGGAACGTTTCCCTTTCAGAGGAGGTCAAACGCAATCTTTTCAAGTCTCAGCCCACAGAGGATTAAACTACGTGGCGACTCTGGGAACAGCAGGAGTTGGACATGCACACGATCCCAGGCAGGATCCCAGTCCTGCTGCCCCCAGCTTGAGTGGGTGTTTTAGCCTGGCTTAGGCACTCAACCAGCTGCTGAGGCCCTGAAATCCTGTCCCGGAGCTGAAACACATTGCCCCATCCGCTAGCGCTGCCTCCCTGAAACCAGGGTCTCTTTCTCAGCCAGTCCATTGGAGATAACTGTTCGTGGCTAGATAGCTTTGTAGGGAGAAAGCAAACGAAGAAACAAAAGCAACTCCCAAACCACGTTTTGAACTACAACCAGGTAACCCAGGAGCACAGCAGCCACTGAGCGCTGACATTAAAGGCCAAAGGTTTTCCTTCAGACACATCTGGCATCATCACATCTTGTTGTGGGTCCAAACATCATTTCAGCTTTCCAAGAGCAGGACCTGATATTTAATATTGCCTTAACCTGCCTCCCTCTCAGGTACTCCTCTGTCTCAGCTTTGCGGAAGCAACTATTAAACTTTTTTTTTCAGTCTTGAGAAAGGCTGAAATATTGTGAATTTATTCACCAGGGAGATGTGCATGCTCTGCACCCTGGCTTTTGCTGAATTACAGTTGTGACACAGGCTGCCACAAGCCTTTGGAGAGCTTCCAGAGGTGCCTGGCATCCTTTGGATGCAGTTTGAATGTGTCCTGGAAAGCAGACACCAACCAAGAGCAGGAGCCAAGTCAGGCTCCACCTCTTCTCTCCACCACTGGTTGTACCAGACCATATTACAATTTAACCCCTCTAACGGCAGGTAAAGTTATATTTAATAAAGAATTTGAGAGCTGAGCTCTTTCAGCTGTGATAAGAAGCTGCTCTAACACAGGCACAATGCTACAGATGCCAGGGAGTGTTTTATTCAAAAATAAACACCAATAGCACAGAAGTGCTTAAGCATTAGGTGACTGGGCACCAAAAGGACAGGTGAAGAGATGCATCCCCTTCCCCTGGCTACAAATTCAGGCAGATAAGCACAAGCCTGGAGGTCTAATTAGGTACTTGTGAGCCAGCTATTAAAGACAGGTGTTTAATTTTCTTGCTGTCAGCTTGTAGAAATACAGCTGCTAGAAGAGAAGCGGTCAGCTTTCTGTATTACTTTTTACTTTTTTCCCTCACGAGCAGTTAAGGCTACAGAAAGCAAAATTTCTTTTAAGAAGGTGCATTTGCTTATACTACCTCTACATTTATCCTTCAGAACAATAGATAATCCCCACTTGTATCTTTCCCAAGTTTTGCAAATTGTAGAAATGCATGATCCACCAGCCCTCAGAAAACTGTGTCCAGGGTTTGGTTTACAGATCTCTCCAAGAGAAACAATCACATACCTGTAATGGCTATAAGCTGGGAAAGCACATTCCTCCGGATTTCATCAGCTAGTGGTCTGGCCTGCTTCTTGCTAGCATCAGGCTGAAGGGTTATTTTAAACTGAGAAGGCTCTAAAGAGAAATAAAAACTCTGACTTTTTTTTTTTAATAAGACTTTAAAGAGAAATAAAGGACCTGAAAAATCACAGCCTAAGAAAAGCCTTGCCCAGCTGGGCTCTCACACTCCCTTTAAAAAAAAAAGCTTTGTTTAACAGAACTGGCTGCCTCAGGTGCATCACGGCTGCTTTCAGGCACTCCTTGCCTGATGGAGAGCACTACATGGGGTGGGAGCTGTGTGAGAAAGGACATGTCTGTGAGATGTTCTGTGGAGGTTTTCTGCCTTTGAAAACATAATTCTGTTGGCTCTGATCTTGTGTCAGCTTCCATTTAATTCCTCTCATGTGAAAGCAAACCACAGAACAACTGATGCAGAGTTGCCACACAGGGTTATCTTCACCCGCTTGTGTCCTGGCCCGCTAGAGGCACTGCGTGGCATTCGCAGATGTTGTCCTGTGATGGTTTTGTGGTCCTCTGTGGTTTCTTTTTTCTCTGGCTGCCTGAGGGGAAGGAGCATGTTTCTCTTCCTTCTTGGCTGTAACAGAAGCGGAGGAAAGCGTGATTCCTCTGCTTGGCGTTGTTCTCTCCCGCAGCCTCCTGTGATCAGCTTTCTGCCTGCCTGGCAAACAGCAGATGCAAGGGGAGCTACTGCCAGGCTGCACGGGATGCACTGCAGGCACAGGTTGAATATCGCTGTAGCAGATGATTTCTGTGACCTGTGAGAGACATCAGCTATTAGGGAGGGAAAGCATGCAGGCACAATTTAAACAAAGATCCGGCACTGAGGTGATTCAGAACAGTATCTGCAGCTCTGCCAGCAGAGATAAAATTAAAAGGTTCATCAGCTCTCAGGATTCAAGCTGACCACAAGCCAGGGGCAGGAAAAATGTCCCCTTGAGGAAGATGCATCTTCCTTCAAAGCAGCTGGAGCTGCAGGTCCTGCTGGCAGGATGCCGCCCCAGCTGACCTCTTGGTCTACTTGGGATGAAAGTTGTTGGGCTGTGAGGAGCTGGAAACCAAAACTGCAAAACTGTCCCTGCCTCCTGCTATAGAGCAGGGGTTGACGTCAGGGAAGATGAGTCCCCGGGAAGTCTGTGATCTCCCCATACCGCTCTCCGTAGCAGGCTGGGCACGGAGGACAGATGTCTGCTGAGCCAGTGCCTGAGCCCCATCTCCTATATCCTCTCCCCCTGTGGCACACCAGGGTACAAATAGGGCTTAGCTGTGCTTTTGGGTAAAGAGTTGTCACTTTTGGTTGCTTTTGAACATTTCTCCATCAGCCCATGTTCACCCCTCTCAGTGCAAAGTATTTCACAGCCTTAGAAACCCAACTATCTTCACCTTCACTGCAAATGCGCAGAAAGTCACCAGAAATTGCAAACCACGCAGAGGAAGGAGCAACAGCAGCCTTTATCCATGCCACCCTCCTGCCAGCTCACTCTACAGGAACCGGTGTGTGAAGTACCACCGCACCACAGCGCTTGCTGACTTGCAGCAAAGGGGACGTTACACGTGCACACGTCTGTTCCCGTTATTTCCCTGCTTTGAGTACGACTTTATACATAAAGGGCTGGAGAGGTATCGAGTGATGAGAGGCACCTTACATCTGTATAATAAAATCAACTTCCCCAGAAAGCTGTCTGATGAAATGCCTTCTAAGGAGAGAGGAAATAAGGAGTGTTGTACTGCTTTGTACAGCCTTGAACTGCTTTGTTTTGCCAGAAAATGTCATTATTTAAGGCTTAGTGAAAGAAGGGGGTGAAGGCTGTCAGCCAGGGGAGCCCTCTCGGCCAGTGTTCAGCTTGCAGTGCCTTAAAGAGATGTGATGTGGCCATCGGGAGAGTGTCAGTTCCTATTGGGGTTACACCCGAAGCCTGGCGAGGAGGGGAAGGAGAGGAGGGGAGGCAGATGAATGCCTGGGAGCACAAGTACAGGCTCAAGCAAGTGCTGCAGCACTACAAACTCAGATTCAGAGCTTCACCCAAGGGCACTGAGCTCATGGTGAACTCCTCATGTGCTATCAACACCAGTGGGGTTGCTCAGCTACACTGGGGTGCGAACAAGATCCTCTCTTCCTCTGCTATAGGACAGACAGTACAAAGTCCATGTACAACATGCTGCCTTCTGAGAAAAGGTTTTCTGCCTTCTGAGAAAATAGATTATTAAGGAGTATCAGGTTGAGATAAACCTCTTGCTCTTGGAGATGCCCATGTCTATGCTCAGACCACAAGAGCAAAAGCTAAGTGATGCTGGCTGTGATGGGGGCAGCAGTGCCACATTGAAAGCTTGTTACTGGGTCTATTCAAGCAATATTTCTCCCTGTTTCTACCTCTGTCATTAAGACTGACTGCTGGCGTGCTTCTTTCATTGCCTCCCTGTAGAGACGAATCTTCGACTTTGCAGTAGTGTCAGAGAAAGTGCCTGGTGAATTCAGAGAGCAAAGCAAGCTGAGACCTGGCACCTCTGGATGACCAGCCTGCAGCTACCAGCAGCACACAGGTTCTCAACACAGAGCCAGAAAATAAAAAAAAAAATAAAAAAAATAAAAAAAAGCCCCAGGATTCACAGTTTTTTAAAAATCATTTCTGTGAAAAAGCTTGTTTTACCTTCAAGAGTCTGTAAGTCCACTAAAAATAATGCTGATGTTGCTAATACTTGGGCCCTTTCCATCCTTCTGAAAACACAGTCTAAGTGAAGTGGCACAGTACCGTTTGTCATCTGGGACAGGCAGATCATCCTATGCTTTGTAAAATCTATGTTATGAAGTAAAAGCTCAATGCAAAGAAAGCCAAAACTGTAGCTATCCTCAGGGCTGAGGTGGTGACAATAGTGGTGTGTGTTTGTTTTCAAAGAGAAACAAGGTCATCTTTACTTCCCCCAAGCCAGAGGAATGGCAAGTGTTAAAAACATATAGTTCTTCAAGACACCAAAAGCACCTAAGTGCACACACAAGAATACCTGTACAGTCAGGCAGAATTACCTTGGTGGTACTGGGTAGTTAGCAACTCAGGCACAGTTTAAAAAAAATTACAGTCCCCTCTCAGAGATTAAATGAAATATCCTGATCTCCATCTACCTAAAGGTCCTGGGAATCTTCCTGGTCTTTCTTTGGGAATGCCTCGTGATTACTTTAACGAGGAATAGAATTAGGTGGGACATCAGAATCTGGCTTTTCATCTTGCAATCGGATCTACTGCCTTTTGTCCCATGTGTAACGCTCTTGGCACCAAGAGAGGTCTGCTTAAGGGCAGTCGTCTGTCTGCTCCAGCTAACTATAGCACAGGAACTACAACTATCAACATTTGCATTCCCCAGATTCCTTTGCTGATCCCCACTGGGATAATACTGTAGTTATTCTTTGTTTGCAAATATATATACTTTACCAGACTAATTAGCTGGGAACTACATTTAAACTGGAGCCAGATGACATAATCTGAGGGCTTTTTAAACAGTCATGTTATGAAAAAGTGACCTTCACTCTGTAAGCCTTGGGCACAAATGATTTGTGTTCAACAGATGGAAGGATGGAAAAACATTAAATGCAAAACCAACCCAAAAGCTCATAGAGAGTAACACATGTTACTGTGAAACCACTTTCCTAAAAAGCCACTTATGGTCTTGGTTCCATTGTACAGATGGAGACACAGGCGTTCACAGAGATCAATGCTGAAATCAACTCCAATTAGCTGGAATTAACTGCATGGTTACTAGAGCCAGCTCTCCTTCTAAAAAGCGTCTAAAATATTTAAAAGTTTTCTACAAATAATACACTGTGTTCTTCATGTGTTAATTTTCTAGCAGCCCAGATGCTGCTTTGATGTGATTTGCTTTCCCGTGCAACTTATGTGATTAAGAACTGAGCAAGGATGGGGGCTTGGGGGGTAATTTTTAAATAAAGCCCTTAAGTATCTGACTAATTTTTAATTCAGAGGGACTTAAGCTCATGCTTTACTCTAAGTACATGGCTGAAGTAGGGCTTAGCCAAGACTGGTAGATACTGGCCTTACTGAGGAAGGTACAGACTGCACAGGGCATCTCCATCTGGTTGTGGTGAAATTAGAGATGTGCAGGAAAACACCGAAAGAACAACCTACTGCTAATAACTGGCATTTGCTCAAAAGGCTTTTTTTTTTCATCGCACCCAAGGGCTGCCACATTGCATTGCTGTTTCTGAGACTGACAGGCTGCCGATGGAAGATCCCCTCCGTCGCTCAGGAACAATTAATTGGTGACACTGGCAATTATGTCTGGATTGATCACCTTGCTTTTCAGGTTCATTCAGAGGTAAGCATTAATGATATCGTACTATGCTCTCTAGTTATGACAGGACTTGATTTGTGGTCTTTACAGAAATTAATTGGAGTTCAAATCAACAGTCTCAGAAGCTAAATAAGCAGTGAGTCTCGTAATATCTGCACAGAGGTGGTGAAAATCTTCATTGCAGCGTTTCTGTTCCATGCAAGTTTGTAAGTTTAAGGTGCTTTTTAGTGGCACTATTTGTGAGAAATGCTCTTTTGGGCAGGGAAACAAAAATGTTTGTGCCTATGTGGTACTACAATGGTATAATGGGATGGCCAAGAGGCGTATGCCTGAAGTTGTACACAGTATTGTCTGCGGGCCAGAAGTACTGCACACAGTGGCCAAGCTCACTATTGCCAAGTGTGAATCAGCGGGTATAGGCAGTTTCATTTATAAAGTGGCATCACTGTGTTTCTTTCAGACTCTCCTCTCTGGTACTGTCTATACTGTGAGCGTAACGCAGCAGCAAAGGAGTCTGGAGAGGAGTTCAGTGGCTGCCCTGCTGAGAGAGCATCACCGCGCTAAGCTCAGGCTGAGGGCTCCTAAGGGCAGCGGTCAGCTCTGTCCCATGCCTGCACAGCTCCAGCAGACTGGAGTTGGAGTTCATGAGAAGGCATCCACACTCCTGTGATAACAGCAATAACCTTAACGACAAAATGTGGTCACTGATCCCGAGAATAGGAGAGTGGGCCACTTGAGGCTGTTACCTGCCTCCCTGATAAAGGCTTATTCAGTATTTCAGCAAGCAGCACAATGCAGGCCAGATCAAATCAAAACATAATTCAGTCCAAATCTGGATAATGCACCAGCACCTAAGCAGTACTGTCTAAGAACAAAATGGAAACAGTGTGATTTTTATGCTCAAGGGCTAAGATGGCACTGTGTAGCCTATGGGTACCTGCTGTAGCAATCAGGGGAAATATCATGGGATTTAAACTGATAAAATGAGTAAACCAGAAACCCTGGCCTGTTCTGTATAAGCCATTGTGATGTATTTAATGTACTTTCTCCTTCAATTTATCAGGAGTCCTAGACAATAATAAACTATAAAAAAGATCGGAAACTCCCCCTAAGAACACTGAGGTGCCTCTTTACTGATTGTTACAGAGAGTTTCTAGATTGCAGTCTTTAGTGTTAGGGAAATTTTGATTTAGAGGAAGTTGAGATTTTGATCCCAGATTGAAAACATTATTTTCTTTGAAATTTATCATGATATCACAAAGCTAAAGCTAATGAGGATTAAAAAAAAAAAAAAATCACAATTAGGCAGATGATTAAAAAACAACCCAACCCACCAAATGTTACAGTATACCCAACAGCCTGTGACTGAATCTGGCACTGCAAGAACAAGAGGGAAGATTCCCCCTAAAACAGTCAGGACTCAGTTTTCCTCCCTCCTGCCCATCACTGGCTTCATTGCTCTTACTGTTTGAGTGGCTATAACTGTCTCTTCTCAACCTTCCCATATAATTTCAGATGATCCAAGAAACTGAAATGAGAAATAGAAGCGTAGAAAGTTGATAAACTGTACATTATATGCAAACCAATTGATCACTCGTGTAGGATCACTCCATGACTTCAAAAGGTGGCCAGAGAGCTTGGCTCCACTCATGCATTGCTGTCAACAGAAAGTTAGGGGTAGAAGCAAGCTATACAATGAACCTTGCAAAGCAAACGGGAGAAAGCTTGAATTATTTCCGTATGTGCAATCATCACTGCAAAGTACATTTCACACAACAAATGCATTCCAACTGCAATATAATTCCGCAGCGTAACTCTTCCACCTAACGTATAGACAGGAAATAAGGTTTTTCCAGTGTCTGAGTCTAACAAGATAAAGCAGCTGAGTTTAACCCTGTCGACACCAGCGCCAGAGCAGGAAGAAGCCCAGAGGACTCCTCACAGTCTAAGGCATCTTGCTGAATCAGGATCTGAGCTCAATCTAGGTGGTGGATGTTTTTACCTTTTGGCAGGGGAGTAAAATGGCTGATCTAGGCCCAGCTTCTGGTCGTGGCATGGTTATTATATTCAGAGTCTCTCCATGCAGGATAACAGCCTTATTATCAGGGAAGGTAGCATGAGACACGAACATGGAAGCAGAGGATATCTCAGGACCAGCCCACACACAGCCGTGAGCAGATTCCCCACCTGCAGCCAGCTCGGGGCATGGTGGAACTGCCTGGGCTGCTCAGTGCTGCTGATGCACACTACACGCAGCTCTTTCGGGGCTATTCTGGTTGAAGCAGCAAAAAATTGAGCCTAGAGGGCAGAAACACAAAAACCCTCAGGTCTGTATCTGAGGAGACTCACCGACAGGCTTTGGCCACGAAGAGGGAGGCAGCTCAGACTGTATGGGCACCTAAACAGCCAAGAGGAGCCAGGAACCACAGCCTGGTTTCACACAGACAGGGACAAATCTCCCTACAGAAGGACACTTAGGGGATGCCACAGGCCTTACAACTGGCAGTGTGACACACAACATTCCTGGAGCCCACGAAAAAAAACAGTTAATGGAAATTTCCCAAGTCTTTGAATCTTCATGAAGGCTTTGGATTTTCAGTTTGCTTTATAACCCTGAATGAGCATGTCCTTACAGGGCAGCAAGGTAGTAGCATCTTTCCATTTTCAGAGGACAACACCAAAGCTGAGCTATCCTGTAGCCGAACAGAAGATTATAAATCTGCCTCCTAGCCACAGCCCATCACTGCTTGGCCTCACACCTTGAACAGAGAACACGATCATTTATGGGGTTTAGTCTTTTCATAATAAAGAGAAAAATTCTCTGAAAAGGAGAAGATCTCCTTCTGGCCCACCCTGGAGGGCTTGTGTCATGAATGGGCACTTCATCCTGGGAGCTGGTGGTCAGGCAGGCCTTTAGCCCTCTCCACAACCTGCTGTGCCTCCCCTCTGCTGCTGTCTGTGCAGAAACTGAGAGCGATGCGAAGCGACTCGCTGCAGACAAGGGCAGGAACAAGCGCCAGGGCTGGCATTTCCAGGCTTGTTGGCTTCTTCTCAGATGGGTCCCCTCACTTTGCATAATCCTCACTCAGGATGCATGTTCCTCCTCTTACAAAACAGGGTCAGAAACTATAAGACTCTGCTGAGTTATTATTCAGTTATTCTGGCAGCATCTTTAAGGATATACTAAATTAAATTGTTAACTATACCCCTGAAATCCTTCTTCTTGAAAGACCATTTCTACCTCATACCATTTATTAATCTCAGCTGCACTGAATTATTAAACTGAAATCCTCCATTACTCCCATCACTAAAAATACCAGTGTGGCTTTTAGACTCATATTTCTACTTTTTACTGTAATGCTTTCTTCATTTTAATTACTGGCACTGTATTTTCAAAGGCCAGTGCCTTATCTTTATAGGATATTTGTCAACCTAAAAAAAGGTTGATGAGTGAATAAATCAACAGAAATGACAAGCAGTGAATTCTTGAAGGAAAAGTATGTGGAAAAAAATTGCAATATCCAGGTGAACCAAAGACATGTCAAAGTGAAGTAAGGGGAGAAAACAGCTACTTCTCCTGCCACAGGTGTGCATCGGTCAAGACATTTTTCTGGTGTTCATTACCTGAAGGATACTGAGTAGAAATTTTTCTGTGAAGGGAAAAGAAACCTTTTATAAGAAAAGGTAAGTTTGTGGACTAAAAGGGTAACAAGGCCTCCCCATCTAAAATTCACAAATGAAGAAATCAAGATTGCTTCTAATCAAAACCATAAAAGACACCCAAACAACAACCCCAGCCCAAAGTATGTCTCATCTGGCCAATGGCCCCTGACAACAAACTACTGCAGTCCTCTGATTGCCATTACCTTTTCTGATTCAAAGAACAGATGCTTTGTCACAAAAATCCCATCCTCAAGGTCTGCCAATGGTCTAGCTGGTGGAGGCCCACCATACAAACTCCTCTGCACCAGTACACAAGAATGATAACTAACTCAGGAATGATAAAAGAATGTCACCTATGTGGCCCACCCCATTTCTGAGCACCCCACTGACCTGCCAGGGCAGCTAGAAAGGTCTCCTTCGGAAAGCAAAGGGTTGTTGTGACATGGGGTTGCTGTGTTAGCTTTTCTCTAACCAGTAGAGAAACTTTAAAAAAAGACAGCACATACTGATGAAAGGTCCAGCAAAACACTGATGTGTGGAAACTGATGTTCTTACCTCGGTTGTTGGCCCATGCTGACGCCTCTCATGCTACATTTTCATTTTTGCTACCCAGGCCAGCTGCCTGTGTCAAAGTCACTCCTCTGCCTTGCTCTGCAGACACACCTACACGCCAGCTGTGGCACCTCATAGGTTTATGGTATGGGCACCACCTTGCAGAAAAGCTGGCTTTAAGTTCTCTAATGTAATCTCTGACAGCTGATGATCAAGAATAACTATCCTCAGGATTCAAGCTGGAGCACCTGTGAGGACACAGTAAAATGCTCAGCACTACATCCTCAGTATCCTAAAGTCAAATGCAGTCATGGGCTTTCTTCCTCAGGGAGCAGCAACGTATCCAGCCATCATCTTTTTAAATTCACCTCCACCTAGTACAATAAGAGCCATTCTTTTTCTGTCTAGTTTCTTTCTTACTTGTGTGCTTTCAATTTCACTACTTGTAAAAATCCTGGGACCAACAATGACTTCAGTAAATAGAGATAAAGGAGAAAATGCAGGGAAGACTCTGGAGACCACATTGGATGTTTTCCTTACAAGACAAATAATGTATTACATTTTACCTCTCATTCCCCTTCTAACCTTTTTAATAAGAAAGGACAAACACAAGCCCAGCTGCACATAGGCAACATCTGACAGGGTCAAAAACTTTTAACCCACAGCATATGCAGTTGTATTCAAGGCGCCATGAAAACTAGTTTTCTGGGACCTCTATCACCAGAAGGATACCCTGGAGATAATATACATAAAGGTCCTGTTAGTTTTTCAAGCTAATCTGGTGCCAGCTGGAAATGCAGGAGTAACCACCCCTGAGGCTGAACCAGTACTGCAATCTGCAGAGCAGGAGTAGTACAGCATGGGAAGTACAACTTTATCTTGTGCCACTCCCAGTCAATCAGCTTCAGTCTGGATTGCTACTGGATAGCAGCCACCTCCTGCAGGCATGAGAAGGGATCTTAAACCTCTACCTCTCTGGAGTTACCAGATCTCCTCAGCCATCTGTGCCCTTCAAAGGTAGGGCTGGAAGATTGATTAACTCACCTTACATGTTGCCTTGTTTATTTAGCATTGGGCAGAGAGACTGAATTTTGATAGACAGACATTATCACATCTCCTTGAAGTTTCCCAGAGTAATTCTAGCCTACCAGTCAACAGGGGAAAAAAAAGCAAGTTCTTGAACTCTACCTCTAGCTCTTCTCTTCTAGGGGAAAAAATAACAAGGAGAAAAGAAATAGACCTTGTCCCACAGACGTGCAGAGTTCCCTCCACCCACTGATACAATGGGCACTACAGTGAAAGACTGTCCCCCAGCTAACTGCTTTTATTCTACTGCGTGAGGGCTAGCATCAGGGTCACACTGAGGAACCAGCTACCAGGGATGCTCTGAACACTATCAGAAACACCTTCTTTTGCTGGGGAGATGTGCCTTTTGCATGCCTGATATGCATACCCATGGTATGCTCATGAAAGCCACGCATTTTTACGCTGTGCTTTCTTTTCCAGTCTCTGCATTTCTATATAGTTCTGATGAAAGCTTCAGTTTGCTTCTCATGTTAAAAGGTGTCAAGGAAAATCAAAACACGGTGTGCAT
This sequence comes from Tetrax tetrax, assembly GCA_009806455.1. Taxonomy (NCBI): domain Eukaryota; kingdom Metazoa; phylum Chordata; class Aves; order Otidiformes; family Otididae; genus Tetrax; species Tetrax tetrax. The sequence continues at coordinate 159,636 of WHYT01014635.1, forward strand.
ATGAACAAGAAAAATATCTGCAAAGACACAAAGCAGGGCTGAATTTTCAAAGACCATCAGTTGATGATTCAATACAGAAAGATCCCTCTTTACATTTCATAATGCTCCTGCAGAAGGTGAATTTAATTTTTATTAATGAAAATGGCTCTTAATGTTTATATATGCATTAACTATCCCACCCATTTTTAATAGTCACTATGGCACCATTGGCGCAGAGGGACTATATAATCTTCCAGACCTTGCTTCTGAAGCAACAAAACTAGCTGGGGCCTTAACATAATGTGGTTCCTCAACTCTTTTCTCTTTTTAATTTATATCCTATTGCCTCCTAAAGCCCCATCTTTCATTCCGTGCTGCTGGTGTTAGAGCCCCACTGCAGTCCTTAGAAGTGGCTCTCTGCTATTCAGCGCAGTTGGCTTTTGAATGAAACATGAGGTTCTTTAGCACCTCAGGAGGCTGAGCATGCTTTAGCAGCCCAGCCCCAGCCTCTGCACAAGGACTGCCCTTTAATTCCACTTAAATAAATTCAGTGCTGTTGGTTTTGCCCCTGCTCAGAAAGGAGCTTAGTGGGGAAGTCAAAACAGATCTCAGCCAAAGGGAAAAATAATAAAGCAAGCCCATAAATTAAGTCAAGTAAGTGTATCCTAGGAACAAGAAAGAGCTCATGCAGACGAGGCAAACCATGCCATGCATAGAAAGCAAATCCCCACTGCTGGTCCTCCCTCATGCCATTCCAAAGAAGCAGATCTCTATGTGAAGTGTTTGTGAGCATGCTGGAAACAGAGGGGCCCTGGAAAAATAATTAAGAAATAAATTCCACTATTCGGTGGCATTTGTTCCAAAGGAGACAAAGTATCTTTTGTGAAACATTCCCACCAGAAGCCTTGCGGAGTTTGAACTGCATCCACAGCCTCCACTGGTATTGAACCTAAAGTGAGATCTTATTGTTTGCCTTTCCTTTTACTACTGAAGATCCAAACAGATTTAAAAATATCTGCCTAATCAGCTAGGTCTGAGCTGCACTTTTCCCAGGATATGAATCAACTTTATGATCATTTAAGAAAATCTATTAGTACTATAATGGCAAGAAAGTACCACAGAAAGTAAGAGGGGGTACGGTGCTTAAAGGCAGTGAGGAGATTAGCCCTAGACTCTAACAATAAGTCCCTACTTATTCATCGCATGAAGTCATGTCAAGTCTGCAGTATTGTTTGTTACCTAGCACGTATTAGGTAAGGATGAGATTTTTAAGAGGAATTAAGCCCCTTCCAAAAATCCCTGCCAGCTCAGGAGGGTTTGTGAACCTAGCCAATGTAACAGCTTACAAAACCCCCAGCTAAGCACCTTCGTGTTTCCTTTCTTTGCTCTGAAACTCTGAGAAGTCAACACAGACTGATCGCACTGCCTTACGCATTGCAGGACATGTCGTGGAGCTGGAGGGTGAAAACCAAGCCCAGGCTGATTTACTGATACTGCCAGGGCAGGAAGAACTTCAGCAAAGGTCCTAGGGAAAAGCCCAAATCACTGGAAGCCTGTGATACTTCTTTTCCTTTTTTCACTGAGGAAGGTCTGTAAGTGCAGTGTGAGATACCTGTGAAGTCTCCCTTGCAGCCAAAACCACTGTCTCAGCAGGGTCCGTTACCAGAGGATGCATCGTCATCATCATCTTGCCTTTCTTCCGAGAAGGAGAAATGGGAGGGAAAGGATGAGCTCTGTAAGCAAAACAAAGTAGAGAATGGGAGAGAGCTGAGAGACCAATTAAGCACTACACACGTGTAGGCTCCCTGCGTGGCAGCTGACCTACAAAGGATTTTCAGTGTAGACAAAGGGCTGCACACTGAACTGATAAAGTAACCGGATGCAAAAGCAGTGCAGCACCAAGCTGTGTTGACGGGGGCAGAGTACTCTCACATTAACTATGTTATAAAGAGATGATCAGTGCCACATAAATCAAAGCAGATACATTGGCACAAACACCCAGATTCAGCTCCTCTGTCTCGTATGCGCTTGGTAATAGAGTTTGCAACACTTTAAACGCAAAAGGAGAAGGCAGTTTTCAGAAAATCTCTTTCATTGCATTTGCAGTTACGTAGCTGGCTGAAGCTGGAAGAAAGCTCCCTCTGGAAAATCCAGTTCACCTGCCACCCCACAGCAAGGCAGAGCTTAAGTAGGCCACCATCACCTTGCAAGTACTGGGGGATAAGTCTGTTTTGCTCCTTCTCCTCCTATGAACATCCTTGCTTTCTTCTGCTGGGAAGAAGGCAGTGAGTGACAGCTAAGAAGGGGTAAAAGAGGCAAATGGGGGCGTGAAAATTCGCAGTTCTGTGTGTAGCTTGTTTGCAAGTGAGCACCGAAGCATTTCCCTAGACAGACACATCATGGTGAGTAAAAAGAGCTCTTTTAAGCATAATAATCTTTTAAAGTCTATCATTTAAGGTGTAATCTGAGTTCAGACAAATGATTTTTCAAGCTATTACTCTGGCAATAGCATACTTTCCAATCTCCTCCTCCTCCCCTTATTAAGAAATGCTTCCACTCCCGCTTCTTCCTCTCCAGCCAGGGATATTGGAAGGATGCGCCCTCTGAGACTGTTTACTTCCATGGAGATCTTTAATAAAATGCAATGACTGGAAACTGTGAAGATAGAGCGGTCTGAGGAACAGGAAATTTAAAGAGGCAAATATGCAAAACCCCTTGAGATGCTGCCAAGGCAGCAATTTCAGAAGTAAAACAATGCTGAGTAACGTAATTTCCCCCAGTAGCTGCAAGTCATTCAGCAACCTTGAATTAAGCTCACACCTCCGCTATCTCTGCATGGCCTCACGAGAGAGGAATGAAATCCTTCATCAGCAGTACCAAAAAAACCCCTCCAAACAGCGTAAATATTAGAAGGCCCCAATTAAAGTCAGGGAGCTGGCAGCTGCCACACAATGATTAATGGGTTCACACATCTTCCTATGCCCTGGCTCAGCCACGCTGAGCTAATGTTTGAGAATTCCATAACCTGAGCAGCCCCTTTGCTTTCAAAGACATAGCCTCGTCTGTCAACTGATTTCTCCAAGAGACAGGTAAAATGAAAGTTTGGTTTCTTCTTTCTCTCCCCTGTCTTGGAAACATCCTTAAGACTGGGGCGTTGAACAAGGACTACCCATCGCCGTAGTCACTAACACACCGTACACTGAAATAAAGAACAACTGGACCTTCACAGTAAGGAGAATATTAGGCAGAGAAATCTGTTTTTGTAAACAAGCAGGACTAGCACCACAAGTGGGTGATGGGCTGATAATAAAGAATACTGCGTTACAGCTAGGAAAAATTCAGCAGCACAAAAAAAAAAGGAGAAAAGTAGGCACACACAGACACTCTGTGCATCAACAGGAACCTCCCAGAGCGCGCATCCTGGCTTGCAGCAGCCTGCGTGAACCCATGTGCCAGCCTGGCTCCTGTTTGGCTGCAAACACACGGGCACATCTGTGCATACCTACATGCCTAATTAAGACATGCAGGGGAAAGAAAATGGAAACTAACGGAAGCAAGAAAGGTGCTGGTATTGTTATAACTGGAGTCCCAATTTACCACCACAGAGCCTGCCCATAACGACCGTGCTACGAGTCTAGTTGCAGTTTGTACCTTGAAATCAATTTCTAATTTGTAATGACAAATTCATTTGCTTCTTTTGATGCCTGACTTCAGATTCACTGAAACATGCTGCTGATGCAGCCATGGAGGCTGATGCCCCATTAAACCTCAAAAAAGGCACCATCTCCCACCCTGCGAAAGTCCCGTCAGTGAGAACTGGGTTGAGTGTCCGGGACCTTTCCGTTCTTAATCTCTCCTGGGGCAGCTACCAAGAGCTGATGCAGGTCACCCAGAGTGCTGGTACAATGGCTATGCACCTAATAATCTGCCAGGAACTTTGACAGTAAAAATCACAAATTCTGCTAAACAGTCCTTCATGTCGTCCATCTTGTAGTCCCTTCCAGTCGTGCCAGCTACGGTTAGAACAAGCTAGGTTCCTGTGTGACAATGAAACCCGTCAAAACAGTTTCTCTTAGCACACTGCGCTTGCCAAGGAAGGCTTTTTAGACCTCTACAAACAACATTAGGTGAGATACTGAGGCACTCAGCTATCTTGCCCTCCAAGTTTCCACAAACTGGCCTGTCCGCTTTGTCCCGAGAGTGTCTGGAGACATGGGGACACAGGCCCTGGAAGCCAGACAGCTCTGCCTTTGCAGTTTTGCTGGGCTTTTCAGCAGCAGATTTCTGAGCACATTAGCAAAGTTCCACCACAGCACTACAGACTGGGCAAGCACCCTCATTTCCACTTGGCAGCAAGAGGAACCAAAGTGGCAGGAGAACAACTGACCTCCTAAGGCCACGAACCACGTTAGCGGCACAGCTCAGGCTCTGCCATCCTGGCAAGAAAGTTCACCCCTCCTAGGTAAGCCACAGAGCTCAGAAAAGCCCAGGACCCAAGAGATGCCTTAGTCCACTGTGGGTGAACGTGTGGGGCTCCGCCAGAGTACGTTCTGGGTAAGGGACAGTCATACGCTGCACAGAAAATATTTGCATTTATGTACCTTGAGACTAGTATCTCTGCGTAGCATGCTTCTGCTGCAAAAAACTGCCTATTGTATTCAATGCCATTGCACATCTATTAAATGTGTGCACAGAAAGGGTGCTAATTGCTTTTCCATTCACCAATTACAGTTGCTACTGCTGGAGAAAGTACATTCAACATGAAGAGAATTCATGTTTAGAAAACAGAGCTGCTTCCAGAAACCTCCTGCATTTTAATTGCCATCTGGATATATGTGGGCTCCTCTGTTTTATAACAATGCTGCCGTTTCAGTTGCTTTTCGCACTCCTTTAATATGGAGATTTTTATTGTCGGCCGTATCTTTTAATGGTGATGGCACTGCTGCAAGCAGGGCACTCAGGTGCCTCGCACGTACGATTACTGCCGTAGCGACTGCAGTGATAACGAGAGCCCAGATGGAGCGCGAAGCTGTCACGGGCACGTCATAGAGGTCACGGGCAGTTGTGAGGGAAAGCTGGAGGCCTGTCCCGAGCAGTTGCGGCGAGCGGCAGCAAAGCAGCTCACTGCTCTTCCAGGGAACCTCAGCAAGTCATCTCCACTTTGCAGCAGATACTGAAATTTCCCCGGTGTATTTATCTTCCACAGTGTCTGTTTTGCAGCCCATCCATCATCTGAGAGGCGAGCGGAGGCGGGGAGCAGGAAAACAAACACAAACATGCAACCCACATTTTGTGTGCTGTACAAGGGGGTGAGGGCAAGGAATGCGGCAACAGAACTGCAGGGACCTTCCCCGGTGGATAGGGCTGCGGGGGAAAGGAATAGGGCAGCGCTGATGGGGGGAACGCAGCTGGGGAGAAAGGAAGCTGGCTTGGTCATTTGTGAATGAAGCCTTTGTCTTGAGCCTGGGAAGAGCATCTCAGGGGCCATCACCTTCAAGGCAGCTGGGCAGCAATTCCCCCCATTGGCAAGCCTTGTTTCAATCAGTTTGTGTGCAGCCTTAATTGGGCAACCCTGAAGCAGAAGTAAGGGACATGGACATAGTACCAAAACCTCACACGTCAGCCACACACTTCCAAAGCTCACATGACCATTTCACATTGGAGACTATGCCTAATAAATCTGCCCAACTGCTTTGTGCTAAATCTCATCCGGGACTAATCTCTTCACTTCCATCAGACACGCTGCCCTTTCTCAGATGGATGTGTGCATAGTGGCAAGGAAGAAGCTTGAGCAATTTCTTCCAATGGTACAAACTTTAGCTTTCCATCTGGCAGTCCAAGAAAAGATCACATCTGGTCTCCCTCTCACTCATTCAGATAAAAGCCTTTGACTGGAGACGTTAGGGTTGACAGAAATCTGCCCCATGTGCTGCTTCAGCTTTATACCTATTTAGCATTGCTGAACACACTTAATTTCCTAGCTTTGGCTTGAACACCATCATGCATGACTACAGACCAAAAAAAAAAAACAAAAAACAAAAAACAAACCACCAGCAAAAAGAAGAGGTGAAATATTAAAAGAAGAGAATATATTATTTATCTTGCAGAGATAGCAGCACTGCTGACCCTGGAGGAAAAAAAAGAAATCTAAGGTTCAGTAGTTCCCTGCTTCTATTAAATAATCTGGGACATTTTCTGTGTGATCCTGTTGGAGGCAGCAAAAACATGGATGTCTGAAAACAGAGGAGCGTTTCAAGTGGCGTGTTCACACTTCAAGGGGCTCTCAAAGCCGTCCTACACCTTGCACACAAGTGGGAAAGTGGCTGGAATGATAACACATGTGCCGCTCATCGGGCTGTCACTGGGCGAGGTGTCTTCAAGGACAAGCCAATAATAAGATCACTCTCTTCTGCTCCCAGAATTGGCACTATTATCTGCCTCCTCATTTGCCAGAGGTTTCATACTTGTTTGGGAAAATTCAGGTTCTGTCATCTTCCCTGATCACAACATCAGGCATGGTTTACCCAGGAAGTCAGCTGAATTTCTTCTATATTCCTTTTCACTTTAGTGTCCAATCAGTATCAGAAAAAAAAAAAAGAAACCAACAATCCCACAAATAGCTGTTTCTTCTCACTTGGTAGATGAAATGCAATCTTGGTTTTGTGTATCACTTACACACACCTTTGTGTAAATATGCATAATACACACATGAGCACGCTCCCGGGAAGTAAATGGTCACTTTACATAGAAGTGCAGAAATGCTATTTTTTTCACCCAAGAAGCTGCTGAGAGTATTTTTAAACAGGACAGTTGGTTCAACAGTTGTGCTGAAGGGCCCTTATGGAGATCAGGGCTCTGCTGTATTAAAGCATGGTACACAACAGTCGCTCACTCAGAGACCTGACTCCTAGCGAACGGCCTGGAGAAGAAGCCTGAATGGGAATTTAAAAAAGGGACATTTCCGTTTCACAGCATTTGTGACCAAAGGCAGAGTTGCCTTTTGTCTAAAGTGGTTTCTAATTTCAGCTATCCGTCTCCCACTCTCCGAGGCTTTGCTGCCGGCGGAGCAGGGATGGCTGAGAGGGACGTGTATATGCTCCTGGCTGTTGCAGCTTATTTTTGGCTTGTGCAGTTTCCTTTCTATCTATGCTGAAACAGAGGGCTGTGGACTAGAAATGTGCCCCATTCAGCAGTTGTTGTAGCATGAAGCTCTGTCAGGAGGAGGGCTAAGGCAGCAGCATTTCAGCCTCCACAGCTAAAACAGACTGCAGTTGTTAGCTGGGAGCTGGAGAGGGGACTCCCAGTCCAAAGCCCCAGTCACCAAACGTCCCTCCTTAGCTTTTTCTGTCGTTGTTGTCCGTTCAGCAGTTCACACGATCATAGGCCACCTGACTTCCAGAGGCTCTTTTCATTTAGAGGGACAATCTCAAGTGGTGGACAGTCCTACGCCAGGTTTTGTTAACATTCACCTACCTTCAGAGGTCAGAGCCTGCCCAGCGATGGCGGCAGAGATGGTGAGTGCCTAGCGAGCCCACCTGCATTAGCCTAGACTAGCAACTTATTTAATTGCATTTTCCCCTCTTTTAATCCAGAAAGGAACTACAAAATTATATGCTTCAACACCAAAACAGCTGCATAAAAAGCAATGCTGCAGAAGAATGAGATAAAACAGGAAAAATGCATTAAAGTCACTTAGAATAGCAGCTACAGCATCACAGCCTCTTACTAAGGAAAGAGGAATAAGGGACACGATGCACACATACCTGTTCTTTACACCAGAGGGTCCACTTAAGGAAGACTTTCAACTGTCAGATGAATGTACTCTGAGTTTTTGGTTTATAAATCTCTCTCATTTCTTTTCTTCCCTGCTCTTCAGCCCTAGGCCTCTAAAAAGTATAGGACCGAACACAATTTCCTGTCACGGTTTTAGTTCATTCTTGGGAAGGTAGATTAGAAGCAGGAAGCCAGGGAGACCTTGGGAAGATTTTGATTGCCTGTGGTTTCTTTTGGAAAAGAGAACAGATATGCAAGATCCTCTACGACAGCCAGACAGATGACTAAGGTCTACCTCATCATAAGCTGCTGCAGCACAAACATGGCTTGTGGCAGCACTCATTTGAGCATGCACACAATCTTACCATCTCCTCACAAAGACAGACAACATTAGAGGCTCTCCACAGCTGGACAGGAAGTTCTTGGGATGAAACTATGATGTGCATGTAAATACAGTGAAATGAATAAGGACTGGACAATGAGAAAGGAGGGGAGGAAAAAGGGCAAGGTCCCCAAATGATTCATTTCACAGACTCAGCAACCGTGCTTGCACTCCCCCAATAACGCATCTCTGACTTGGCCAGGAGGAATTTTTCCTGTGATGCAGAGAATCCACCCTTTGCCTTATGCTGTCTCTGCTAGAACTGCTTTCTTCTAAACCTCTAGATTCACATCTCACTGGCAATCAGAGGGGTGCCACAGACTCCTTTCGCACAAATGACAGGAAGAAGTCACAGCTAACAGGCTCTCTCCCAGAGGAAACCCTCACATCTCATTTTAAGTTGATATTGTTTTATGCAACCATCCTGTTGTTCTTTGTCCTAAGGCTTACAAAGATCTATAAAGGCTTGTCTCTTTAGGGTCTGGTTAACCCCTTGCAATGTTTGCATTAGACTGATTGCTTACTCGCATCTGGGATTGTGGGTTTGTTCTTCTTTTGTGTGCTGTTGAGAGGGAGCAGCTGTGCAGTGAAGAAGGGGAAAGAGGAAGTCAGAGTTAAGATCTCATTTTGACAGGTTGGCCATGGTTGCACCATTCAAGAGCAGCAGCTGTTCTCTACCAAAACTGCCACTGCTGCTACCATGTAAAACCTTTCCTTTGAGGGAAGTTTTAGGTAGAAAAGCAAAGTATAGAGATCAATATCTTTGTGACACCATGACTTCTGAAACTCAATTAGGCCCATGACTGAAGGCTGCTGGTTCGGTAGATATGCAAGCAGCAGGTATGCTCAGTGGTGCTGTCGAAGCCAAGGATACTGCTTCTCCTTCGGATGCTGTTTCACCAAGCACGAGGTCAATTGGCTGATTCTTCTCATAGGTTACAAAGCAAAATAAATTACTCATCATTTGATTTATAATTAAAAGCATTTTATAAATTCATGAAAGAGCAAACAGTTTCACTGTTCTAAGAATAAGCAGTTATATAGGGTCATGTTTAAGTTCTTAAAGAAAGAAGGATACCATCAAAGATATCTGACAGCTCCAAGAGAGAAACATAAAGAGTAAATTATATATGGACACTAATGGATTTACAGGAGACATTTCAGCCTCACGAAGTCTTTGCAATTCTTTAATGAGATTTGTGGTCTCCTCTTGGTGGAGTCAGCATCAAGAACACACCCAAGTGGTGCTTCATCACAGCACGCAGCAGAAACAGGGGCAGATGGCAATAGACTAAATGAGAGACAAAATAATTATGCTCAGAAAAAGGACAAAAAGTCTACTAAGAAATTAGATTCAAACTACTTACAGGAAAAAAACACAGACTTCCACAGGAAGCAATTTCTATCCTATTTTGCTACTTTTAATGCAATTTGTGCATAAAAGCCAGCATACTGAATCCACACCTTCCAAAATAGGGGTCTGGTGGGAAAGCTGTGCTCTATAGTTTGATTAATACACAGACAGAAAGCAGCAAACCGGATGTCTGTTTTTATTAACCCATTAAAGTCAGCTCTAACTTCTGCAGTTTCAGTACCTTCTAGCAATGCTGTGTCATCCAATGTCACGATGAGCAATTCTTAAGAGCCAAGACCTAAGAACCCAGACCCTGGTCTGCACCAAAAGGCCACGGATGTGTCACTGCCCAAGAGCTGTCGACAAGGACACTTACAGAACTGGACCCTACCCCAGCACTCAAAGTGGCCAGCACAACTTTGCACTGTCCTGCGCACGGAGATCCAAGCTACAGAAACCAGCTCCAACTTCAATAGGCAATGCATCAATAGCACACATCATTAATAATAGTTAATAATATGAAGAAATACTACGAAGCCCTAAACTGAGGCTGGACCTGGAGAAATCAGGAGGAAGCGATTCATTTCCCCATAGAACACAGGACTGGGCTTATGAAAAACCTCTGGACATCACAAGACTGGGAATTCTGACTTCCCAAAAGCACTACAGAGCATTACATGATGAAGTGTCCAAATACTGACAGTAGGGACATGATGTCAACTGCTCTGTATACAGAAAGAAGTCTCAGGTGGGCTTGCTAAGGAGCTGATAGAAATTTTCAGAAGACACATTACAGTGGAACATGAAAGTATGCTGGACTAGACTCCCTGGACTTGTGCTGGTGCTGTTCATTGTTCAAGGGGACAAAGCGGACAAAAGTAATTAAAAGCCCACATTTCTGTTTTTAATACTGAATATTTCTTTTTAAAAAAATCACTGTTTCTACAAGTTACACAGATGTTCCAGGTAAAGCTTTGCAGGCAACATGGGCACTAGAATGTTTTGCAATGGAGATTGGCTACCATCTTTTCAAAGTACTTACAAAATGTCATTAAAAAGTCAGACTTCTTGCCTCTTTTCTATTGGTGTTCTGGGGATCACTACATGCATTGTAATGCAAACCCTACAAAATAACATCTCTATACTACCTGTAGTATTCTTCCCATATTGTCACAGTGTCTCACAAGAAACATGATTGAAGAGGCAGTGAAAGCCATCATTCCCCCCTGTGCAAGCTGTGCAGGAGCATTTTTAGCCATTTGCGCTGGACCTGCAGTAGGACAAGGACAGCCGTCACATTTAACTGTGCAAAACATCTTTTGTGCCACTTACAACAGCAGAATGTTCTTGTAGGAGCGGCTTCCTTTAAACCAAGCCAACTTCCAGCACCAGCATGAAAGCCTTGAGTCCCTATCACGGATGCACGTAAAAGTCCAAAAGTAAAGAGGAGAGACTGGAGCGGTCACAACCCGCGTTTCACCACGCGGTCTGTGTCAAGCTGGTTCGAATTCATTCTCGCTGCCTGACAGAAGTGACCTGTGAGAAGCAGCTGAGAAGCAGACATCTCATTGCTTCATGAAAGACATCCCTATTCTGTACCATTCAAGCTTGATTTTTAGCGAGAACAAGAATGTGCTGTTCCAAGCACTGCACTCAGCATCTTGGAATGATGCCTCTGATCAGGGGCGCCAGGGCTGGCAGAAAAAATGAATTATTACACAAAGACGGTGTCTTTGTCCATTCCTGCAGTTTAAGGGAAAGATGCAGGCACTCAAACAACTGACTGTTTGATACTGCTGTTTCTGTAGTATTCAGGACCCTGCTAGATTTCCAGCACACAGACATGGCCAAACTGTGCTTCTGAATCAAATGTCAGCCCGCTTGATTCCTCAAAATGGTTGAAGAGACAGTGCATGAGAGGATTCTGTGCCTGCAGTGAGTTAAAAATCACTTTGTGGTAGACAAAGACATACGAAAGCAAGGTTTTGCTCAAAAACACCAGTAGAATCATGACGTGTGATCATTATTTCTATAGGTTGTTCATTTTTATCTCAAAATTGTTCAGGAATAAATGTGGGGTTTTGTTTTTTTGTTTTGTTTTGTTTTGTTTTGTTTTTTTAAGTGTTTCACCTGGAAAATAAATTGTTTGCTAAATCACAAATATTTGGTCTTCTTCCCAGGAACAATCACCTGACTTCCTTGGACCAGAACATTACTTAGGCTGCCCTTGGCTCATGCTCAGATGCCTCCTTTTATAAAATTGAACACCTATAAATTGTATTATGGCAATTATAAATATACCCATTAACAAATGGGGAGCTGTGAAATTTCATGATGTGATCTGAAAACTAGACAGACAGGAAACTACAGAAAGAGGGATAAGGAAGATAAAAAATACCCCACATAATTAAGACAGTGAGGTGAACCCCTCTAGCACACCTAGCCATCCCTCCCCAGAAACACACCATGTGTCGTGCTGCACTGGCTCATCACAGGTCCACTTCTCTAGAGAAAACTGAGTTGCAATTTATCATGCATTCATGTGCTTTCACGAGGTCTCAGAGATGCTCTCATTAAAGAGACTACTGGAAATCCTGTCATTTCATTGCTGCCACGTAGATTCCTACCTGCTGGCACGCTCCTCTCACCTGCCTCACAGAACATGTCCCTGCCCAAATGGCTTCCTCTCTCCTCGAGCTCTCAGAGTGCAACACCAGCCATAGTCAAATCACACCCTTTAGCACAAATGGGGAGTGATTCCTACTTTGTATATGTAAAACTGAGATCTTCAGGAACACAGGGCAACTACATTCACTCTTCACTCATCCTGGGATAAAATACAGAATGCAAAGATTCCCCCTGAACCGCCTAAGCCCTGTTTCCTTCTACCCCAGGTGAATACATCCTGTTCAGACTAGGATCCATCTCAAACTAGTTATATTTTTGCCTCTCTTTTTTTAACAGAAACAAAGTTGTGCCGTTCCAAATTCTGTAAGTGGAAGTCTGCTTCACAGCCTCACTTTTCCCAAGTGTTAAAGTTTCCCCTAATTTCTAGCCTAAACATATTCATCACCAGTCTATGCCCTGCTGTTCTTGTGCCAAGGCTGTCTGTTAGCTTAAATTATTCCTTCCAACGCAAAGGGCAAAGCCCTATTGGTGTTACATACTGCAATCACATTGCCTCTTTGCCATCACTTTACTATGTGACACAAATAATCTTCACCCTTTGTATTACCTTTTAATTGAAGTAAACCATCATTGAACCTATTTCTAAGTGCATCCTTCTTGAACATTAGTGACCAGAACTGCACTCTTGATTCCAAATACACAATAGCTTTAATGCCCCTGTCTGTTGACTCTGTAGATAGAATTGCATTTGCCTTTTCCCCAGCTGCATTACATTGGCATCTCATGATGCAAAATAAAGAATAGGTTTTCAAAAAACATATTGCACAATCCTTTTCTGCAATAAAATATCTGAATATGTAGACAAAGCAAATGCAGCGAGTCTTACCTGGATCAAGCCACTAGTACCTTTCTTTGCTTTATTCCTCTCTAAGTTATGAGCCCAGTTTACAGCAAAGTGGATTATGTTTAATCCTTAAGTGAATAACCTTTTACTTGGTACCATTCCATTTTATAACATTTTTACTGCTTAATCTTCAAGGTCATCCAATTCTTCTTGCACACTATCTTGATCTTCCTTTTATTGATGTGTCTCACAACTTTGTGTCAGTAACAGAAAGCTATTTCATTAACTCTCGCCACTCTCTGAGCCAAAGTCACTAATAAAAATATTAAGCAAGATCGGTCCCAAGACTGCTCCTTGATAAAGTCTCAATAACCTCCCTCCAACCTTTCTTCCCTTTACAGTATCGCTTCCTGCCATCTCCCCGTTATCCAAGTGTTTGTACTACTTTCTAATCTCTGTCTTCAATTTATCTAACTCCCTGTGAGTCATGGCATCAAATCATTTCTATTTCTTACACTTCTTTTCCAAGGAGACCAATTACTTCAATACTTAAAGGTATTATATAAATTTGGCATAATCTCTGAAAATCCTATGTTGCAATTTTTCCTACTTTGCATTTATTCTTGCTCATTCTCTGCTTCCCAAATTGGTCTATAGTCCTGCATATGTACAGAGGTCAGATTAGCATGTCTGCCTGTCCCTGAGATTTCCTGTTCTTTAGTCAAATGGTGTAAACTCAGACTTCACAGATTTACTAAAAAAAAAAAATTAAAAAAAAAAAAAAATCTTTCTTTCTGTACTAGGACTTGATGTACAAATTGTAGCAGAATTCTGGCAAAGATATAACCAACCCCTCAGACATGTCCACTAAACTCTCAAAGGTTTGCATCCACCTTGAACATGGTAGTTACCTCTCTTTCATACCTCAGAGCCACTACAGTCACCTTTTCTTTTTTCACTCCAGGTACTGAACAAGGGTGCGAAGGTATTGGTTTGATCAGGTCCAACTGAATTATCTTTCCTGAACAGAAAGGCAAAGCAGTTCGTTAGTTTCAGAGCTTCACCTATGTTACATTTAATTGCAACCCATTCTTATTGCATAGTGCATCTCTCCCCACCCTCTCACTGTTTCCTCACTTTATAATTATTTATTGCAAGATCTTTTTTTCTGTTTACTTTACTCCTCTTTACTTTGAGTCTAGCTCTAGATGGGTTTTGACAGTTCTTACTAGGGAGCCATTTGATATTTCCCTCTTAGTTTTAAACTTTTGTCCTTATTTAAGGTACCCCATTAATTTAGACCTGGGGCCTGAAACTTCTATTTCTGCTTTTTGGAAGTTTTTAATGTCAAAAGTGGGAATCACTCTCTGGGATAAGAGCAATCTTAAGGCTGAGATTCTCCAATGATCATGTTCACCACAGCTTAAACATCTATCCTGAATAAGACTTTTTCACGTGAGAAGAACAGGCAAAACTCCCAGAACAAAACCCACTCATGTTGCTTGACTCCTCATTAAGTATAACATTCTGATATTGTTTCAGTCTTAGAAGGTGAACAGTTGATCTTCTCCATAATTAACTCTTCTACTTTCTCTCAGTGGCCAAGGGTGAGCTCTATGATTATCTACTACGTAAGTACTACGTTGGCTCACATTAAAGACAGGAATGCCTCCCAGGGATCCCACATAATGAACAACAGTAACAGCAGATGACAAAGCCCAGGAATATTTTTTTACCACTAAATATGCATTGGAAGAGATGGGAAAAACAGAAGACAAAAGGTTACAGTTATTGCTTGCTTATCAGCTCTGCTTAAATGTTTGGGAGCTCATGCCCATCGCCATGACTTGTTAGCAGTTTCCCTTTCAGATATACTGCACAAAATGGGCAGAAAGGTGTTTATGTCAAAGCGAATTCCCTGTCCTCAGAGGGCTTCTGAGGCTGCATAGCGCTGGAGTGGTGAGGCCTTCATTTAGCCAGGGAGCTTGGGCCAAACCCTATGGCCGCTGTCTACTGGATGCTCCCCTGCAAACCTGAGCTCTGGCAGCTCTCCATCGCTTCTAACGGACAACAGCTCCAAGGCCAAAGTTAAACTGCCCTGTGGTGCCCCAGGCTCTCAGTCTGCTCTTCTTCAGGTTCCTCTGGAGCAGTGAATTCAGCGGAGGTTAATTTGCAATAGCAAATGTCTCTTCTGACAACTCACGTCATGTAGTAAACAGGGCAGAAAAATTGAACAGTACTTTTTTTCCACTATTAAGTATTCCAGAAATGAGAAAAGTGGGTAGTGTTTATATCTGAATGCAGGATATAGAGTTCCCTCATTCATACGGCCTCAGAAGAATAGGGAAAATGTGCCACAGAGACATCTGGAGGGATTTCAGGACTCGAGTGCTTTCCATCTGGGACCATAAATAAAAAAGCAGCACTGCAAAAATTTTCCATTTCAAGACCAGACAACAAAATTATCTACCCCAGAGCCATTAGATGCCAGAATGGAAAAAGGTATCTGACTAAAATAGTCTACTATTTAAATCTTAATTTTGAATAATTATTGATCAAAACTGAGCTGCAGTTATATGTGACCATAGCTGGGACAGAATTGGTAGTGCATGCCTGCAGGTCAGCCAAAAAGAAAACAGTCTACTACAACTACAAATGGCAAGCCCTACATGAAGTACTGACACAGTTGCAGTCGCAAAGCTGAGATGCAGCAAGTTAGCGTGGGCCGATCCTGCTGCCTGTGTGTCCACCGGAGTCCGGCCCCTGGGTGCTCCAGGAGCCAGCATGTTAGCACGACGGCTTGCGTGAACCACCTATGCTCAAAAGACACATGCACTCAAATATAGCTGGAAAAAGCAGCTGACAGCAAACTCTGGCACAAGCCTACTGTTATACTGGCCAAATCCTAACATTTTCTCAAAAACCCAAGCAAAGCAAACTAAAATTCCCGCTGCGATCAAGTGGACCCTTGTACAAACATAGCTAACCAAGGTCGTTCCGATAGTGACTATTCTCTTCTTAGTCCTTTGGCTCATTTCTGGAAGCACTTCTATAATTAACACTAACGAATTAGAATTAATAATACCATTAAGACTGATGTTTTGAAAGCTGCCTGGGCAATACAGATCCCCTTTCCCCTCCATCTTTAAAGAGAACAGAGCATCCAAATGCCTTAAAACCTACCTCTGTTCCCACATAGCACATGAAACCCCTTTCCTTGCTAATATGCCCTAACTGCTCAGCACAGTCCTGGCACGGGGGCAAAGCAGGGTGGTGACCTTCCTCTGAAGCACAAAGGTTTCTCCAGGGCTGCTCCAGTCAGAGAGGACTGGACCAGGAACTGCTGCTCCTAAGAAGCCGGAGCAGATCAGCGTTCTTCAGCGCTGACAGTGGCACGCGCCCTTGCCTGCCTGACACACAGGCACTCAAGATGGAGAACATCTTTAACGAGCCACAGTACCAGCTAACACAAAGGTTTTATACCAAATAAAGCAAGGGGTAAACGCAGCTTTAAAATTAAAAAGATTCTCTCCTATACAAACATGCATCACTTCCTTACAGAGGGTGATTTACATTTATTGCATGTGGAGTGAGGACTACATATTTTTGCAAAACATAGATTTCCTAAAAAGTGAGAATCATTTAGAAATTGTTTAGAAAAACACCTCCCTTGAAACTGTGTAGAGTATTTCAGGGTAATCCCATCTTCACTGTTTCTCATCTTCAGGCTAGATGGGCCAGCTCAGGATTCGCATACCCGACACCTCTTGTGGGACTGTCAATCAAACCATCCTCACCTCCAGTGTTGAAGCACCAAGTCCCCAGGCCTCTTGCAGTGCAGTTTCCTTAGTCTAGTTTGGCTGATCTGAACACAGCCAGAGTGCGAATTAAAACAGAAAACCTGGAAAGTGAGTAGAGCAGGACTACGATCCAATGTAAGATTTCAAGTTCTTGTTTTTCATTCCCTGTACAATCCACTTCTGATGATGACTGGACAAACAACATACTACAACCCACCACCTCAGTGGTCTGGATACAGAGTGGATGAATTATTGTAAATGTTCTTCTAAACAGACTTTGCAGTCCGGTGCCGCCAGGTCACGGAGGTAGTTTGCAAGGCTTGAGCACTGTTAGTGGTTTTGACTCTAAGGCAACACACTGTTCCTGGCAGAAGCAGTACCAATGCTTACACTGCTGGCACTGCACTGAAGAAATTGTCCTTCATCCATGTAGCACTGGCCTTGTCTTAAGAGGCGACGTCATTTCCCATCTGTAATCTCAAGTAGCATTTCTGACTGGCACTTGGATGTAAGCACTGACACCAAAGAACAACTTAAATTAAGAGATAGTGGGGTAAACATTGGCCTGTATATTGTATTACTTTTTTTTTTTTCCCTTGCAGAGTAGCACCACATGCAAAAGGAGTTCTGCACCAGTAAATCATCAGCAAAGAGCACCACTGTCACAGTCTTACTCAGAGTAATCTCCCAAGGTTCAGCGTGCCACCACTGCTACACAACTGCCTGGAAGGTGGAAAAGTCAAAAGTATCCTTTCACAACAAACTGATTCCCATTGTACCTTCACATATGTTTACATCACCTGCCTCTGCTCCTAAATTTAATTTGGAGTTGATTCTTGGACACTTAAAAAAAACCCCCATAAAAACTATTCATTAAAAAAAATAACCTCCATCAGAAGGTGCAATTTACCTGAACTTCATCTGAAGTAATTACTGAAACATGAGATAGGAAGGATGCTAGACCTTCAATGCTGGAAATATTTGTCATTTTTCATCCTTACAATGAGCCAGGATGAAAGCTACAGCAGCTTGTATGATCAAGGTCCACAGCTCTGCCACTTTACACAACACTATCATAATAGGGAAGGTGTGAAGGGTCATGCCAAGAGGACCAGACTAAATCTGTTCCCTTCACTTCTACTAAGCCAAAGAGAAAAGTGCCCTGAAATCACAACTCTCAGATTCAGCTATGAAATAAGGTGCATGAAAGTCTTTGTACCAGGAATCTATTTGGCTTGATATGTTAAGACTACATAAACAAGGGGCCATGGCAGCTGGGCAGTTTATTTCCTCCTCAACCTCTTCCAGCATAGATATGAAGCAGCAGATATTAACCACTATAAATTTCCACCAAAAAAAAAAAGCAGTAAAGGGGAGTAGGACCTCTAAGAGCCTATCCATAAGGGAACATTTAAAAAATATTTCAAAATCAACCAAGAATCTATATCTGAGGCACAACAGCTATTTTGCTTTCACTCCCCATCTGCACACTCCCCTTTCACATTAAGGATTCCTCTTTGCAGTTTAGCGTCTGAAGTGATTACGCCTAAACCACACGACAGCCTCCTCGGTGTGAAAAAAAAAAGAACACTGAACGTGGTAGGGGCAGAATAGTTGTTTAAAAACCATGAATCCCAGCTAGCTGTCTGAACCAATAAACCTGAGGAGAAGCCTTTCTCCTGCACGAAAAATGCAAGAGCAGTGGACCTACTGGGTGCCCCCTAGAAATTGCTGTCATGTACAAGCATATAAACACAGAGGTCAAATTATCTCTTTCAAGGTGATGCAGAGATTTCATTACTCTGAAAATGACAGAATCCAGTGAAGGTGAGTCCTTATTAGATGGAGTGGTCAAGTGAAACACATTGTTTTATTCATGATGAGATCGTGACTGTATTGTCTAAAAAAGCTTATGAATCTCAACTCAGCATTCCCTAATTTTGCTGCCCTTGTTCAAACAATGCTGCCCTTGTTCTTTGGTTTTCCATCCTTTACACCTTTTCCTCTTCCAACCTCTGAAAATGAAGCCCACCAGTTTGCGACTCAAACGCTCAGTTTGGTGACTCAGTGCTCTGGACACTGACCTGAACTGTGCAGTCAGGGTGTGCGGTCACATATTTTGGGGCCAGTTGGATCTTGGATACTGGCACCAAGGACTCCTGCCTTCAGACTTGCCTACTCAGATGTGGGGAAAGAACAGAAGAGACTGAAAAGGGCTCAGAAAGCTGGGAGTTGCGGTTTCCACATTCCAGCCCTTCCTGCAGCTTACCTCATCGATGACCCTCAGCTGATCACATAGTTCCTCAGTGCCACTATTTTCTCAGCTGACTCACAAGAGTGTTAGGAAACTTGAGCACCTTACGGGCTCATTCATACACAAAATAGCTCTGGTGGGTTTCCAGAGCCACTGGGAGCACCTGGATCTTCAAAAGACTTGAGAAGCAACAGTGCGAGTGCATGGCATATAAAAACTTGCATGTTTTTGTTCAGTGGTGTGACAGACCCAGTAGAGCTTGAGTCAAGCAGGAGAGCTGCAAAGACATTTAAATGCCTCCCTTCAGCACTCTTCACTCTGCAGTTGGGTCTGCGTGAGCCCTCTGGTCCCCCTGTGCTTCTCCCCTTCTGTGCTCTCCCCACCTACTCTACAATTCACATCAGCGCGTGGAAGTTCAGTGCTGTTTGAACTCCAAACATCTGCCACCAAATTATTTCTCTCCCCTGGTTCACTGAGCAGAGATTCTGCATCACTGAACTACAGAGTTTATCTACCGACAACAGGCTTATCACAGCAGTGCCAACCTTTCACAGCTGAAGTGCGCTTATGTGAGGTGAAGCACCAAAAGCACTCTGCAAAAAAAGAAAGGGGATGGTTCCTGTGATAAATAGAGAGCTCCTTCCCTTCCCCAGCTCAAAAAACCCCTCGAAACAGGTATCTGATACTGTAAGTGGTCCATTAAATTGAGCCAGCCGCTAAATGACAGTGGAATGCCCACGGCATGAACAGATGTGCCTGTTGTGTATGCAACAAATTGATTAAGGTGCTGCTGTCACAAGGAACCATCAATCAATCCAAAAGGGTTGGTTGCTAATTTCTAGCCAGGAGGAAGCCTCCCCACTACGCGGGGGATTATGCAAGCCTGAATCTACCGGCACTCTTTTCCCTTGCTCCCTTGACAGAGCAACGGGCGTACCAGTAATGCTTTTAAGTGTCCATTTACTGATTTAAATTAGAAAAAAAAATAATCCAAAGTGCTCACGACATCTACATGAATGCAAAATGAAGTAATCATGATTGGCGCTATTACAATGAACAGCCAATGAATTCATAATAGCAGGACATTTAAGAAGTAATGTGTTGCTGGATCCCTTGTCTGTAAATGTGATAATAAGGAAATGGGTGCATCACATAAATTTAAGAGGAACTCAGACACCGGCAAGGTGCTGCTTCAAAGGTTCAAATGACAAATACAGTGCATGCGGTTTTTACCACTTCAGTTGCAAAATTATTGTTGCTCTGTACTGTAATAGATCTTTTTCCATCTCTGATTCTGAGCCATCTAGACCACTTTCCAGTGCAGAAATGTTCCCTATAGGATACTTGTTACTGCCTTACCCAATCTAATTTTCAGACATCTGAAATAGAGGCTTTCAACCATTCCCTTGGAAAATTCTACGCAGTCTCAGAAAGGTTAAGGATTGGCATAAGTGCCTGTAATTGAACCCAGATCTCTTTTTAATTTGTTCATCTACAATCAGGATTAGATCTGGAAGACATCTAAGGCACACAAGTTTCATTTCCATTGTTACATGAAATCAGACAGCAAAGAGCAAAGTCAGCTCACTGAAGGCAAAGCATTGGTCACGTAAGTGCAAAAAAATATGAGGATGTAGGTACAGACTAGTAAGGCTAGAAACATTCCCTGGGACAGATATCCAAAACCTCCCCTGCAAATGCTTTATCTGGGGCAGCCTCAGCTTCACACCCTGAAACCCTCAAACTCTGTCATTGAAAGCCCACCTTAATAGGTACCTCTCCAGGAAAGGAACACTAGCAGGGCACGGAGCACACAGCACTTGCACCACCCCATTTCAGCAGCACACAATTGCCTTTAGAATGAAATAGAGGGAAAATGAACAATATCTGCATCTTTCTGTCCCCTCTTTCTCTCCTTCAGGTGCGAGAGGGGTGCAAGGCTCTCGTGGGCACTCGGATAGCCCAGACACAGGCTCACTTTAGCTCAGTCCTTTTTAGGCTTCCCACCAAGAAATAACAAAAGAAAGCCTGAGAAGTGCCCTGTACCTACATTGCCTTTACGTCTCTGCCAACCAGATGGCACTCACGCCGAGGGCAACGCAGGGTGTGACGGCCCTCAAGCACGGAAAGGAAACGAGGACAAGTACACTGTGGCAAAGCTTTCAGCAACAGCTGTAACCAAATCACACCACCAGCAGAAGCTGTGCTGGCATTTGGCAATTCTCTCTTCTCTCATCCCGATGATCAAAGTGTCTCAGGTAGCTAGCTATTCATCACAACAACTCAGGGAAAAAGTACCCAGCGGGAAGCAGAGCACGTGGAATTGCTGAAGTAAACAAATGTAGTGCTGCTAAAAACTGGGTGGTTGCATTGCTCTGTACCACCAGTGTTAATTTTGGCTCAGTGCCTTCAGTACATTATAGAAACTGGAAGCCTTGTGGCCCTCCCCACAGAGGACATGAAGTCAGCTCTCCTGTGACCCTCATCGGGTTTGTGAGATACCCACCATCCATAATAAAACAGCACTCTTTCCTACTCCTCTGATGTTGTCCCTCACCTCCTCCCTGTGACGAAAACTCCGTTTTTAGGATGGACAGGCCACAGCAGGGTGATAGAATTACATTTTAAGCTTGTCCTATAAACTGAAAAAGAGCTAGAAACTCTTCACTGTCCTTGAAAAGGGAAGAACCATTTATTTGTGCTGTCTTAAGGTGATGTTTCTAAGAATGCTTTGACAGCAAAAGTATTTATAACGTTGGCAATTTTACATGAAAAATTAAAAGCTCAGATGCTAGGAACAAACAGGTTTAGTTCTCATACACAAAAGCAATCTTTGTGTACAGGTCTCATTAAATTTCTATGAAAGTTAGCGGTCTTTATGTTTTAAGCTGCTTTGGGAAATAGGTGACTAGGAAGAAGTTGTTCTTATGTGCTTTTAAAATATGACTCCATATACAACCAATTTCACAAGAACTCAGTAAACTAACTTGAAAACATCTCCCTCTCATATTTGTTACAGGGTGCTAGTACACAAGAGACTCTCATTCAGCAGCTCTGCTTTTGTGCTTTCACTTTGCTTCAACATCAATGCTTTTGTAGAAAAATGTCACACTACGCCCAAGTGATGTATCAGGCCCAAAGAGACACTCTTGTGTGTTTCTGAAAAGGGAACCAGAAAGCAACCAAGAAATTCACATGCAAGCTGTAGATTGTCTGTTGTTGCTCAATAATGTACAAAATTACTGCTACAGTGAATTCACAGGGGTATCCCGCGTTGTCATTTTTTTTTCTGGCTTCCAAACCGAGTACAAGAGAAAATAATGTCTCACACAGTTCTCAGACCATTTTTTCAGATACAGCCATGAAGCTGCCCTGCTCCTTTCCTGAACATCCTCGGGAGTGGGAAGAACCTGAGCTGGGCTGTCTGCTCCACCTAGGCAGAGGCCGACAGCGACCTCTCTGAGAAACCACCCGAGTGCCCAGGTAAGCCCAAACTGTGCAGCTTCCACACAGATTTATTTCTCCTCTTGTCTATGCCCGGCTTTTGGATGCAGAGGGAGAATCTTAAAATTCTTGTTTGCAGAGAGACTATATTTGCAGGACACAGTTTTCCCTCTTTCAGAGGCCAGCTCCGCTACCACGGCAAACGAAGTGCAGGCAAGAGAGGCTCTTTCCTAAGTGCAACAAAAAAATGCACAGCAATAGACTTCACCAAAGGCAGGCACAAAGGGTAGTGTATCACTCTCATACTGCAGATAGTGCAGAGTCAAGCTGCTAAAAAACAGTTACCAGAAACTTTTAAAAGGAAAAAAAAAAGTCGACTTGGAAATCCTGCCAGGTACTCAATGTGGATGTCAAATTACAACCAGCTGAAAAGTTCTATCTTTCAAATACAAGAATCTTCTACAGTCTCACTACAACCCAACTACAACAGTGGCTGAGTACACATTTTGCACATTTCCCCCCATATCTATTTCACTCTGACAGTAAAACAAACCAGTGGGAAAAAAAAAGAATCTAAACGCTAAGCATGCCTCCTTCCTGTAACAGTCTTCCCTCTGCTTTATAGTGTACAAGCAGACAGTAAAACACCGATAAGAGAACACCCAACAATACATGAGTCACAGGTTAAAACCAGTAATGTCTCCAAACAGCTTGACTGGCAAAAAAGCGACAGCATGAAAGCCAGAGAAAGCGTTAAACCCGAAGGGGATCGGGGTGGTGTGACTGCCAGTTTAACAGGCAGAGAACCCTGAGAGCAGAAGGCAGGGAGGCAGTTTGGTACATCACTTGTCTTATGAGGCAGTTCACCACCTCCCGTCCTGTACTACCAACCAGCCACCCTCATGTAACAGCTTCTGGTCTCAACTAGCCTAGAACCCCCTTGAACAGCAGAGATCTTGCTGTATAGGTATGCTTTGGCTGAGCACAAGTTATGGGTCCAGTGCAGCATCACCAGATGAAATTCCCAACCTTCAGTTCAGCAGATGCCCAGAGGGATGATCCGATAGTCCCTTTTAACCTTAATGTGTGGTAACTCACTGACATCATGACGTTCCCCTTACTGACTTCTTATGACTGCAATCTAGTGGAGCCTTTACATTCGCTTTACTCGAAGGAAGCATTGCCTAACAAACAGCAGCAGAGTTAATTGGCCTTAGCATTGAAATCATAGGTTAAGCCATAAATAACATTCCGGTCTTTGAGCAGACGATGAAGCAATGTTTACAGCTTTCCAACTAAAGAAAAATGTTCAATGTTTTTGTTTACTTACTAAAGTGGAGTGCTATCTCTGCTGACACAGACTCTGACCTGGTTTATCTACACTGAGAATGCAATTGCATTACTTACTCTTTGGCAAGAGAGACTTTCTAAAAATCAGACATAACAGCAATACATTAAGGGGAAGAAACTGAGAACCTCTGAGATCTGGAATTGAGGTTTCGGAGTGCTGAGAAGCTACACTGGCTATCAATTCCTTCCACACTCACCAATGAACCCATGATTGTTGGTTTTCGATAGTTAGTGCTGTTTTAACAAAGAGAGAATGAGCAGATGCGACAGCGGAACTGGGATTCTGGTACGCCTGCAACTGGCTAAAAGAAAATAATCAAATATTGTGAGGCCAAAAGAGCGCTCTCCATCATTTCCCTTTCCAGAAGTATGAAAATCCTATTTGCAACTCAACTGAGACACAGCAGTATATTTAATAACTTTTTAAAGAAATTACGTTTTCCAGCTACATGACTACTTCACTCTGAACTGATAACTCATCATAGTCATCAAAAGGTATTTTTGGGAAAAATAGAAACTATTACTCTACCTTGCCCAAGAAATGTAACTGTGGCACTATCAGGATGACTGCAAGCCCTCCTGTGCTCACCTCACCTCACCTCAGAGCTCTTTCGCCCTGTCATTAACGTGCTTATCTGTTTAGGCTGTAAGATATTTAAGCTATATAAGACACTTTTCAAAAAGCATTTATTGGGCATAGGGACAATCTTGTGCTCTAAGTTTTCAAGAAGTCCACCAAAACAATGTTCTCAGGCATGCCACCCTTACACTGGCTCAAATCATAAATTAACAACATTTAACACACAATACCTTGTACAAACACCTCAGTACCAGCCTACACAGCAGAAGTGAAAGTGTCACAACTCTGCAATTTATTGCACCACTTCTACCATAGGAATAATCAACAGAACATTGCAGCTTGGCACTGCCTAGCTCATAAGCAAATTGCATCAAAACATACTTCCTAACTGCAGCTCATTACCACTGTGCTGAAAAAAATTTCAACCTACATAAATTTGAAGTAGCTTTCCCCTACTCCTATTCTATTTCTGCATATTGTCTGAAAGGTAAATGAGATATCATGAAACTGAGAGGATAAGCAATGCTTTATTTATTTATTTCAAAGCTAAAGCAGTTAAACACACAGCTTGTATGCAAGAGAGGTTCTGAGAGTTGGTAAACTATCAAGGGGTTTTACACCACGGCACTCCATTACAATAAATCAGTGCCTTTCAGGTAAAAATCAATAGTGACATTCAAGATTTATCTGGCACATCTCCTGTTTGGGGTAGAGTTGACTCATGGTTTTAACTTTAAATATATTTCTAGACAGTGGTACAGTTTGCTATGGAAGGGTTAGCACAGGACACAATGGGACTGGACTTTGTTGTTGTTTGCACATTTAGCTCAATGACAGGGATTCCTGACCCATAACTGAAATGCCTTTGCAGACAGGGAGTGCTGATAATAAATGCCAGCTGGTTTTCCTCTTCGACACTGGTCAGCATCTCTCATGTTTTATACGGCAGCCGATGACCACCCCCTCACACCCCGTGCTGGAGGGGGGGAGCTCCCAAGCTTTCCATGTCCCAGACATTTCAAGAGGATGTTTACAAGTAGCACAGCAGAGGCAAAAATCAAAACAGATGGCAGACAGATGTGAGCAGAGTCAGGAAGGGGAAAGCTGCCTGGAAATGTTTTCAGAAATGTCACACTCTGGCTTACTCAAAAACAGTCCACAGGCATCTCCAGGGAGTGGAGGAAGACTTACGCAACCAGAAAAAGCATCTACATCACCTACGTGGTGTCCCAGTAAGGCCTGAATTTTCACACATTGATCAAACTGCAACCAAACCGACAGCAGCTCTTTCCATTCTGCTGTACGACCATTTCCCTCTCCTTCAGAGCACAAAAGGTCGTACGTGATGCTCCCTGACACTTGTGCTCCCTGATCAGGACTGCAGACCTCGCTCCAAAGGAGCTGGAGCACTGCACAAACAGCCATTAATCTTCCATGAGCTCTGGACAATTATTATCCACATGCTATAGACAGACAAAGAGAAGCAGCCAGTAGAGGTTCATGCTTACAGTCATGCAGGAGATAAGTCACTGATCTGAGGAGGGGTGCCAGGGGAGTTACCTGCCTGCCCCTCCGCAGCTGCTCTGGCCACTGCTCCAGGCTTCCTCTCCAGTCCTGGGGTTTCGCTGCTCATGTACATTATCTGGACAAAGGAAGATGGGCATAGGTTATCTGCTAGCTATCAGGAAATGAGTAAATGTCAGGTTTCCATCGTTTTAAAAGAAATCTACTCCTATATGCGCTTACAAGGCACCAGAAGATAATTTATTTCTTTAGAACAAAAACTTCAATATATCACCCTAGCAGCCTTCTGCATATGACCCCCACACTAATCTTATTAAGAGAGAGGTTACTGGGCTCTTTGTTGGTGAACAGCACATTAATGAGATCTCCTTGAAATAATCCCATCTCTAACATGCAGGGAAAATTACATTTTTCCAGCGTAATTACTATGTCAGTCAAAAACCCAAACTCCATCATTAATTGCTTTTCTCCAGATTCCAACAGCTTCTTGTCAAGCAGTAAAACTCTAGGAAAAGGAGGGGGAAAGAAACCCAGGCAGTTCATCTTATTAAGTAAAACCAGCAGCAGCTCTGGGAGGCTTTGCCTGGCTGGAGCCTGTTGTTTTAACAGTGGGAGCTGTAGACATCCCAGCAGGTTGGTCAAAAGTAGGTCGTTTCATTAGGGTACATCCATCTGCCACATCTCCTCCCCGTAACCTCTCCCGCTCAGATCATCGCAGCCGCAGCCCTTGGGGCATCACAGCGGCAAGCAGCAGAGCTCATCCCCAGCAGTGGCCTAGGAAGCCAAACCACTCTCCTTGCAAGTCGTCAAGTTTCATAGATGAGAGAAGGTCAAGCCCGGTCACATCTTGAGAGGGTGGCCAAGGAGAAACTGGTGCGGTGAAGGGAAGCATGGTAAGTTGGAAGGTGAGACCCCTGTCCTTCTGTTCAGCCCTAAGTCAAGGACAAGGGCAACAACAAGGAGGAAGTTACACAGTTATCTTTTAGATAAAACATGAAGACAGAGACCTGACCAAGAGAAGCTGCTTCCTGCAGAGCGTTAATATTAACTGCTGTTGGGTAGAGGTGGAAGGCAAGGTGTCATGGGAGGCGGGGAGCAAGACCTACTGCGACAAGATGATTGGTGCCCCAGTGACTTGCTTGCACTCAGTAAGGGAGTTCAGCTCCCTTCTTAAATATGAGGCATTTCCAGTTTGTCTTAAATAAATAAATACAAAGGTGGTGGGCTTCCACCTTTTCACCTGGTAAGAAAAGGGAGCTGATGATCTCTTTGAGGAACTAAACACAAGTAAGTGTGAACAAGAAAGCTAAACCTCACACCTTGCTTGTGAAAATACAGCCATAACTTCTCTGCACTTTCATCTGCAATAAAAGCATAATGCTTTGTCTGAGAATGAAAACATTGTAAAACAATAAATATATTGGTCTTCCACAGCCTCTATCAGAAAATGGGGTTTACGTGAGAAGATTTTATGCAAACACACAAGTCAGAGTTTGGGCCTTAGTAAAACATTAACGGCTTTGGGTCAGTAATAATGTGTCAGGTGCTTTCTGCAGGAAAAACAGGTGGTTATCGCTGCATATCGCTGCCAAACCACAGAGGGGTTCTCCTTTCCCCTACTTTCCCCTACTCCAGGAGTCCAGGATAACTGATAAAGCATCGCTTTTAGTTCAGAAGTGTTACTCAGCTCCAGCTGACACACACCAACTACCCAGACTGGGTAACTGCAGAAAGAGTTCCGACACCATGTACACACCTAGTGCCTTACAGCGAGTGAGCTCCCACCACAATAAGCCTGGAAAATAGCATGCAAGAAAGAACATATTTCTAACAAGCACTTATTTGCTAATGGACAAGCAAAGGCAGGAGCAGAAAAAGTAAGACTCCTGATGAGAAGAGAAAAAAAAAAAAGAAAATCTATCTCTCTGTCTATCTGAGAGAGAAAGTATTTGAAAGAAGGAAACAAGAAAACGAATTATGCCTTTTAAATCACTTTTACTGAGGGTGAAAACAGGAAACAGTCGCAAAATGTTAACAAACAGAAAATTTACCAAGCAACAAAAAGCCTGCCTGCGGGGAAGTCCCAAAACAGCTGTCCAAGAGGAAAGGAATAAAGGGACCCCTAACCACTGACATACTTGAAAAGGAACAAGGGAAAAAGGAAAAAGGAACAAGAAAGAGAAATTACACAGCAAGGAACAGCTTTCTTGTGAATGGGGGTAAACAAGAAAGCTAAGAGGTTTCCAGTCCACCTGATTAATTGTTGAGTTTCTGTTTTGCCAAAAGCAGAGATGTTCTTCATTAAAGTTTTACTTTTCTGTAAAAATGCAGAAATGTCATCCAGTACCCATCCCACACAGCCGCAGCACGTACATAGGTGGAATCACTCCTCTCCTTGCAATTCGACCTCCCGAAGTTCCTATGTGACCTTAAAGCAGCCGCACAGAAGAGAGGTGTACCCAGGCTCCTTTTTGTGCCACACGGTCTTTGCCAACAACCTTGAGTGAGTTTGTCGTGTAAGAAGAGCAACAACCGCAGAAGGAAAAGCGGCGACGCCTTGGCCACAGTGTGAGCCCTATGTGAGACCTTCAAAACTGACAGAACGACCTGATCGCTAATGCTTACAGCCAAGCAGCAGGCAGCCTTCCCAACGTTTCTGCCTTGTTACCACACAAGATCCTTATGCATCTTATACACAAGTAAGCTACTTCAATAAGATACATAACACCACATCAATTGCAGGATGCTGTATTTCTCTACAATTTTTAAGAAAGAAGTTGCAGAGACCGAAGTCACACAAGTCCATCTTGGGGGACACACCACTAAGCCTATTTTCTTCTACTTCTGTCATTTTATAGTCTTTCTCCCAGGTGCTGATTGAGTTGCTAGCGAGGGTACACTTGGGTGAGAGTCAAGAGGTTTCTCAGCAGCCGCCTTTAATAAAGAAAGCCTTCTTGCTGAGAGGGCTTGACTCACCCATTAACTTCTCCCACAATATCGCATTTTATTACGTTACATGTGAAACACAACCCCTGGCAAGGGAAAAGGAGAAGAAAACTCTGCATCAACAGGGTAACAAAAGACCTTTCCTTTGTCTCTGGCTGCTCAGCCTCTGGGAGGCCACTGAAAACAGAAACTCCGATACGAAGACAGGAAGAAATCATAGAATCATAGAATCATAGAATCATAGAATGGTTAGAGTTGGAAGGGACCTTCAAAGGTCATCCAGTCCAACCCCCCTGCAAGAAGCAGGGACCTCCCTGACTAGATCAGGTTGCTCAGAGCCCCAATCAGGTTGCTCAAATCCTCCATTTGCTGAGTGAGTGTGGCAGCAGGTGGCTTCTTGTGGCCGCAGGAAACTGCTCATGATCCACTGAGGGAGGTTAGGGACAAGGGACAAGGAGAACTTTTGGCAGTGACCTATGCCACCTCCTTCCTAGATGCTGCCCACGCTTGGCTCTTCCTGCTCTGGAAGACAACGTGTCAGTCCTGCAGCTTTGGGAGAGGGCAATCTTCCTTCCTGCTGTTACCTCATGTCTAGCTGTCAGCAGCATCTTTGAGACTGTCATCTTGATGAGCTGTGTATGTGCTCTGAGGGGTGCTGCACAAGTCATGGCTGGGATTTCAAAAGATACTTTCCCAAGCCCAGAGAGGCTGAGTAGCAGAAAAAAAAAGAGCACCCCGCTCTCAAAAAAAGGGTCAGAAACATTAACTACTGCTTTGTCATGCAAATATTATTTATATAGCTCAATATTTTTTTTTTTTTTTAAGATACTGAAAAACTAATTCTGACATGGCCAGAGACCTCAGTTCAGTGAATACAAGGTGTGAGTAGGGTTTGAAAACAGGAGCAAAGCTGGATGCAGGCCACCATTTCATTTTTTTGGCAGCAACATTTGGATTAGATAGGAAAAATGACAGCCTTCCTTTAAAAGCCCTTCAGCTCATTACAACCTTGAGTACAGACCCTTTGGGAAATCAAATTCGCCCAAATTCAGGGGGACTTAGTACAGGGCAGGGGGGCACTCACAGAAGCTTTGAATCGTGATTGCATAGAAGTATTTTGAATGTGCCTTTTTTTTCCGGTGCATTTGACTTATTAACTGCTTACCTACAGATAAATCTGTGGGGTTTGGGTTTTTTTTTTTTGCTTTTAAATACCGTATTATATCAGATAGAAAACTCAGTATTTCAGAATGATCGGATTACTTTCAGTTACTGAGGAAAATGAATGTCTTTAAGATCTCACTGAGGCCTGCACCTCCTGCAATGTGAAGTGACAGGACTTTGAAAAAGATGCCAGAATGTAACTTCCTAGATAAACTTCAGTGATTTTATCTGATTTTTCACTTTTTTTTTGCTCAGCACAAAGTCCACCAGCTGGGCCGGATCAGAAAATGAGTAAGAAATTTTATTATGAACCATATTATACCAGCAGGAGCAGAGAAAGTTGAAAACTGCACGAATGTTTAATATTGGGCACTAAAGAAAAACACTTTCCCCTTCTATTTTATTTATTTTCTTGGGCTCCTCTAAAGCTAAGATCTCCCTCAGCCTGCCCAGCCTGACAATCACTTTAATGATGCCCTGTTAACAGGAACAGCCTCACAACCAAACCCACACAAATCAAGAGTCCACTGGCCAATAATCAAAGTAGGTCAGACCCTCATTACAGATTTCTGCCCCATCCATACTGACAGGTCACCCACTGAAAAAGCTCTTGTACAACACTCGTCGTTAATTATGTGCAAAGTGGGTCAAGCAACATTCGAAAACTGAAAATGATGTGGTCATGAAAAAATTGCCTGGGCATTTGAAGAGTCAATCACAGCTCTGGCAAAAAGAAAATTAACAACAAAAACATGGCCCGCTCCAAGGACTTTCATTTTATCTGCATGAACTTCTGGGCTTTCAGTACTCAGCTGATGTATTGACTATTTTTGGATGAAATGCCTGATCATTTATTGCTAAAACTCTACTCAACTATTAAAATGAAAATATATCAAAAACAAAGCTAGGTCAGAACAAAACACTTCAGTCAGCTAACAGTCTGTTAGGTGAGAAAGGAGCACCACATTATAACTTCTCAGTAAATTCTACCTTTAAATCAGGCAGAGAAAGTAGCTCACTGATTCCTACTGCTTTCCTACGGTGAAAAAAAGAGACATGAAAGCCAACAGTACCAAAAGGCGCTACCAGCAGTTCTGAAAGGGGATGGCAGGACAGTTGATGCTGGTATTGAATTCACTGACTCCAGAGGGACATTGTGTCAAGGCACTGAGTCATTTTTACTAATAAGTAATTCCCAGATTTCATAAATAATTATCAGATACTTTCTGCCATAAGTCAATCCCTTGGAGAAATCATTGTACATACCCAGAGCCAGACGTTTACTATGAAATTTTTCTCCCCATTCCCTATCTCCTCTCCCTCCAGCCACTACTGATGATTCCGCAGACACATCCCCAGCGAGCGCTGCAAACTCTCTACAAGGGAGGAATGCTCCAGCAGCCCCTCCAGAGCTTCCACACAGCAGGGTCTTCCAGACTGCCCAGAGCAGCGCTTAGGCACCCCAAAACCCCACTTTGTACACACAAACCTTTGTAGCACAACCAAGGAGAGGCCTCCAAATAACCGCCCTACCCACACTTACCTGCTCCATCACGTCCCAGTGACTCACCCCACAGACCTGAGTAAGGCTCACGGCCTGACTGGTGCTTTCCACAGGCAGGAAGGAACAAGCCCAGGAGCCGAACTCCTACACTAGCTCTCTTCTGCTCTCCCAAGGTCTGCACACACCTATCTCCAGGAACTCATGTGGGCCAAAGAAACCAGTAACTCCCTATATAGGCTTGATCCACCTGAACGCCATTGTGCAGCACAGCTGACACTTTCCAAAGACTTTAGGACCAAAACATACCAATTTCTATGTCTTGCAGGCCCTCCCTCACCTCACTACTTCCTGACGAAGGGCTGAGATACCCTGAAGTCTCACGTGTTTCTACAAAGTTCACAGAACTACTGCTAAGGCTGCCTGGGGAAAAAAACCAAACACCTAATTTCTTCACACTTGCATAAACTGTGAGCAAATAAAAGGCCACTGTCATTGCTGCTCAAAGAAAAGCAGTTGTCTCAACAGGCTAATACAGAGGACTGGAGGGAGAGGAGTTTCTCTTGATGCTCAGCCTGGCCTATTCTGAAAGGTGACACTCAACTAGGCAATGTTGCCACTGGTAGGATTGATAAGAGGCCTAGCACTGCATGGAAATCCCTCAAGCAGCAGCACCCCTCTGCCAATGGCTTTTGGCTCTCTGCTACGCTCAATCTTCCTTGAGAAGGATACCCTCACCTGGTCCCTTCAATGTGTGCCTGTAAGCATGGCCTTGTGTCCGTTTCTGGGGTGTGTGCCATGCTGGGACAACCCACCTTCTTCTCAGCAGTGTTTCGAACATGTTCATGAGCCTATTTCTTGCCATTCAGGGCTGTGTGGGAGCTCAGCACTCTGGGCAAAATAGTCAGTATTTTGTTGGCAATACCAAAGAGACCTTGCTGAAGAGCAGAATAGAATCATAGAATCGTTAGGGTTGGAAGGGACCTTCAAAGGTCATCTAGTCCAACCCTCTGCAAGGAACAGGGGCATCTCCAACCAGATCAGGTTGCTCAGAGCCTCATCCAACCTGGCCTTGAACATTTCCAGGGATGGGGCATCTACCACCTTTCTGGGCAACCTGTCCCACCATCATTGTAAAAAATTTTTTCCTAATATCTAATCTAATATCTATCTGGCAAGTCAACTCGTTATCTGGCAAGTCAACTCGTGGCTCAGGGAGTGGTGCTACAGTCAGGGCTTTGGGTATCTAGACCATGGGGCATGTTTTGAGAAGCCCGGTCTACTAGGACCAGATGGCATACACCTAAACGAGAAGGGGAAGAGTGTGCTCGGTCGTAGGCTGGCCAGACTTGTCCGGAGGGCTTTAAACTAGTGTGGCTGGGGGAGGGGGAGCACAGTTCAGCCCA
>WHYT01014636.1:20896-44144 GCA_009806455.1 Tetrax tetrax
GTTTCTGATAGATTTTGCAGTAAAGAACTATTTGATTGCACATAGAAATGGTACTGATGTTCCTGTATAGAGGTGACTGTTACTTTGGCTTTCATCCTCCCAGCAATGTTTGACCCTTTGGAGAAACGTGTGTTATTTCTGACTCCTCCATGCTGTTCAGAGCTGGCTATATTTTTGCTCTGTATATCTCATCTCATTTTAAATACATTTCCCAGTACTGCAGGAGGGGATGTTTGAAAGATATATTTGTAAAACCAGCATTTAAACATTTTTTTTTTTCAGAAATACAGCCTTTCTTGGTGTTTACCTACTTTCCAAAATCAGGACAAAAAGGGAAAAAAAAGGCACCTTACATATAAAATATACAAGAAAATACAGAAAAAAAAAAAGTAAAGGATTGTGAATGCCATACTGACTTTAAATTGAGGGAAAGTTATATTATTCCATTATTAGAGGTCTAGGGGTTGAACAAAACCTGATCTTTTACAGTGGCTACTCCCTAAGTTCCTTTAAATATATCAACAGCTAAGAAAAGTCAGAGCTCTCCTCAAGCCAAAAGTTTTACATTCACCAAAAATCTCTCCATATCTGTTATGTACAAAACCCACTGATGTCAACTGTGCCTTGTGAGATTTTTTTTATTTACTTAAATGGATTTTGAGCATGTTTGTTGCATGTGTGTCTCTTACAAATCTCCCCAAAGATGACCATAATTTAGAATCATAGAATCATAGAATGGCTAGAGTTGGAAGGGACCTTCAGGGGTCATCTAGTCCAACCCCCCTGCAAGAAGCAGGGACATCCCTGACTAGATTTCTGATAATTTCTTAAATATGAGATTCTACCACCTGTTATTACTTATAGGACATGAGTTTTGCACATCTGTAGATGAGAGCTATCCATGCCTTTATACTGTGTATATCCACAATTACGTGAAGTTAATTTTATAGTATTGGAAAAAATTACTTAGCCTGTTGCCAGGAGGACTGGGGAACAAAAAACAAAACAAAAGCTAAAAACCTAAAGCCCTAAAGCTGTAAAAGCTCTGCAGACATGTTCACATATCATCTAAGCTGTAACTGCCCTGTAAGAAAGGGATCAGACACTACTGGAAATTTCCGTTGTCTTCCTTCTTTTAGGCAACTTCAGAATGTATCTGCAGGCAGGAATCTGCATTGCTGAAACTTTATATGAACCAGATCTGAAGCTGTAAACCTTTCCCCTGTTAAAGTTAACGAGTAGTAGTACAAATAGATTTCTACAACTGTGTAGAATGTTTTGAGGTGGGTCAATCCTAGACTTTTTCAGAAACACAATTTCCATAAATAGTCCCAGTAAATCTTTAGTTCTAGGTAAGAACAGGATTTTGAGACAGGCCTTCTGTGGGGGAAAAAAAACCCAAACAAATGCTTAAGCTCTGCTAAGCAGAAAATAAACTAAAGTTAGGTGACTCGGTTATAGTGACATCAGAATGAAATATTTTCCTATAAATCTGGTTGGAAAGTGGAAAGATCAACACAGTGAAACGAGAGAGCAAATTCAGAGTAGAAGCATATGCTGTATCCCCAAAAGGTTCTGTGGGCACAGGCAACTAATTTAATTGCAGCTTGTGGCACAAATACTCTGCCAAGCTTTGTTAAATCTTAGAAACGGTATTTGAAGATTGTGTTTTCATCATAATTTTTTTTTCTGTACCTCCCAAGTAGTGTATCATTTTAGTAACTAAAATAAATAAGAAAGTTCTTTATATATTCCTCTTCAATATCAGGTAGGGTCTAACTTTTTTTACTCTCAAGTGTAGATGCTAAAGTAAGTTTTGTGTAGCTTGACAGCTACCTTTTGCACTCCTGTTATTAATTTTATTACAAAGCCTTTTTAACAAATAAAATCCCTTTCAGATAGATTTAACTGAAAATTATCAAGCTGTTTGGTCATTAATGAATTAGTTGTTTATTAAGTGAGAATAAATTAAATTATTTGCATCAATTTCAATACCTATTTTCCACTAACTGACAGATCCGAATTACTAATGATTCACAAAAGGGAAGTTTGTTATTAGTGATAAGAGGATCATTTTTCAATAATCTTTTAAATTGCCCAGAGAAATAATACTTTGAACATTTTAATATGTAATACAGATTTATCTCAACTATTTATTTCAAATGAGTGGAAAATATCCCAAGCAACAAGCAGAAAAGCATTATTAGACTCATATATAAATATATGCATAATCAAATACAAAGCTAGCTTCATAAACTTAAGGCTTTATACAAGACTAGGTTTACTTTTCAGAAAAATTAATTCTGAAGAGCTGATGGAAATAAAGACACATTTATCCACATTTTGGAACCACCTCACTATAATGAATAATAACCTCAGAGACCTTAATATGATAAAGCTTTCTACCATTACACTGCAAATAAGACTTATTTTCCCTCATTAAAGCTGGTTTTGAACCAGATTAAAGAGCCGGGTAGCTATAAAACATAACAAAACTTTAATATCCGTATCAGGTGAAAAATATTAGTTGGGGAATGCAATGAATAAATATCAAATTATGTTTATAGAACAAGGCAAAAATGATATTTTCATTCTATATAAAAACATGTTGGGTATAAAAATAGATGTAATCATACTTTACATTAAATTGGGAGTTTAAAGTGAGTCTGAATCTGAGTTTAAAATAAAAAGCTAAATTCTACTCACAACTATCTTAGTATAAATGTAACAACTCTGTAAATCAGTGTTAAAAGGGAAAAAAATATCAGAAAAGTTAATTGAAGTTTTATGATGATGTCACAATGCATACTAGAGTCAATAAAAGCAGAATATTTCCTCTTTGTACTTAAACTGGGACTGAATAAAAAGAAAATTCTTTGGGAGACATCTGGAGAGCCTAGGAAAAAAAAAAAATATGGTCTTTTATTATGTCATCAGCAGACACACGGTACAACTAGAGCAACTTGAACATAGTTGGGTGTGTATGTGTATTCTTTTGAACAAAACTATTTCTGTTTTTTTCCTATTTTCTTATTTTAAATTACTAATAAAACCCCTCTGCAGTTAAAGTAACAGTTATGTTCTTACAAACCAACTGTTACAGGAAGTTTTTATTAACAAGGATGTCCTTGGTGTGGGTGTGTAGGTCAGACAAAAAGAAAGCTAAGATTTTTTTTTATTTACATAAACCTAAGCCACTATCTAAACATGCCTGTATTCCTATGAAACTAGACTTTTATGATGAGTCTACATGATGTCTTTCTGTCTCTCTCCATCCTAATAACTTGTTTTTTTTTCTAGGAAATAAGCATTTGGAAGAGGAGAAATGAAGCTTCAAGCATTCAGAAGATTATCTTAGTACATATATGTAAGGTGTATATATACACACATATATATATTATTCTTACTGTGTTTGTATAGCTGAAGGTGACAGAGGTTTGCTCCATACAACTGTGATGTATCTGGGCATAACAGTTGTGCCTGTGTGCATTTTCAGTGCATTTAATCATCCTAAACAGGCTCCAAGAATGCCCCGCTAGTCTCTATATGTCTCTATATAGATGACACAATGGATTGATTTGCAGAGAATTCACTGAAGTTCTAGGCGGAGTCACAACAAGAAGTCGAGACCAGATGAGAGCACAGCTAACTGGTTGTCACAGGGACTCCTGGCTAGGACCTCAGGCAAAGCCAGAAATTCCCCTGGGAACTCCTGCTCTGCTTAGGCCCTTGTTAGACACTATTTGTGAGTTTAGATGTGCTGACTGATAACATGTAGGAGAACTGCAAGTAGTTCCTACTATAGAGAAAACAATTGTCCAGACTGTACATAGTTAAGATAATTTTAATCAGTCTGTAGACACTGTCCCTGCAGGAGCAGGCCCATCAGATAGTCTTTTGTACACAGTTAAGACACTTCGGAGATGTTTTCTACATGGTTTAACATAATAAACAGAAAGAGATCATGCATGTGCTGATATAGTCACATGGGACCATGGGCCAGCAGAATTGTAAGAACCAAAGAGTAGTTCAGGGAATCTCCCCCAACCTAGCGGAAGACATTGCTGCAAAGATCCCAATAAACAAGGGGCTTTTTTACTAACACTGTCTCTATGAGTCTCTGTGCAGTATGACTGTAACTCTCCAGTGAACAGGTATCTATCTCCTTGCTATACCAATAACAATTTGTTGTAGTTCAGCCCCAATCGGGACCAGACTACACAGTCTCTCTCTCATTCCCCCTACTCTCCGAGAGAACAGGGAGAGATAATATAAGAAAAAACGGATCGAGGTTTGAGATAAGGACAGGGAGAAATCCTTAAAGTTACCGTCACGGGCAAAACAGACTCAACTTGGGGAAAACTATTCATTTATTACTAAAACTAGCAGGAGAATGAGACAGAGAACAAGATAACCTCCCCCAACCTCTCCCTCTTCTCAAGCTTAACATTTATCTCTACTACCTTTCGCCTGCCGAGCGGCACAGGGAGGAAGAGGGAATGGGGGTTGCAGTCAGTTCATCTCATGTTGTTTTATGTTGCTGCTTCGTCGTCAGGGGAAGAACTCCTCGCATTCCTTCCCTGCTCCATCGTGGGGTCCCTCCCACAGGCCACAGTCCTTTGTGAAACTGCTTCGGCGTGGGTCATCTCTTCCATTGGGTGCAGTCCCTTCAGAACAGCTGCCACAGCAGGCCCTCCACAGGCCACAGCCTCCTTCAGGCATCCGCCTGCCCCACTGTGGAGTCCTCCATGGGCTGCAGGTGGATGTCTGCTCCTTCATGGACCTCCATGGGCTGCAGGGGGACAACCTGCTCCACCATGGGCTGCACCACGGGCTGCAGGGGAATCTTGGCCAGGAGCCGCGTTACTCCTACCCCTCCTTCTTCACTGACCTTGGCATCTGCAGCCATTCCTCTCACAAGAAAAATTCTTCACAACGGGCTGGCAGACGCCTCTCAGGATCTTTTTACATCTCATTCACATCTTATCTCCTCTCCACTTTCTTGAAGCTGGGCCAGGCCAAGTTGGGCCCAGTCGGCCGCCCCACCTGCAAGGCGCCCAAGTCTTGTGCCTCCCCATCTCTTCCCGCACTCAGCTTCTTCACACCATCCCTTCTCCTCTTTTTTTTTTTCTGTTTTCCCCTTCTTAAATACATTATCACAGAGGTGTTATCACAGAACATTCTGCTACCAATCATCTCGGCCTTGGCCAGCAGCAGGTCTGCCCTAGGTCTGGCCGAGTCCACTGAACAAAGGGGAGCGACTTCTAGCAGCTTCCTACAGAATCTGCTACCTTAGCCCCCCCCTCACTAAACAAAACCACAACACAATTTAAAATATTAAACAAAAGTATAGTTTCAGAGAATGATAATATGCAGGCTTAACATTACTTGAGATCTCTTCTTTCCAAATCTCATCTATAATGAATTTATTTTTATACAGTTTGGTGGGTTAAATTTCACTAAAGGCAAAGCTCTCACACAGCCACTCCCTCACTCGCTGTCCTCAACAGGACAGGGGGAGAAAATCAGATGGAGAAAGTTCATGGGTCAAGAAAAAGACTGGAAGATCACTTACCAATTACTGTCACTAGCAAAACAGGGTTAAGTTGGGAAAAATTAATATAATTTTAGATAGATTTGGATAGTGAGGAAAAAAAAGACAAAAAACCACCCAAACCTACACCTTCCTCTCCCATTTCTTCCTAGCTGAACCTCACTCCTTCATTCCCAGTTCCTCTACCTATGGACATCTGTTCCAGCACCTACGGCACATCCTCCCCCTCCTTCTCTCACCTTGGTGCTCCTGGAGTTTCTCACACTTTTTTTTCCTCACTTCGTGCTGCCGTGCAGCTTTTTGCCCTTTCTTACAAAAGCTTTCCCTGAGGCCCCACCACCTTGCCTGCGGGGCTCAGCCGCGCCCTGCCCTGGTCTGTTGGAGCTGGCTGGAACCAGTTGTGACCAGCACAGGGCAGCCCTGGCCTTTCCTCACAGAGCCGGCCCTGCAGCCCTCCTCCTCTGCTCTCTGCTGCCAGCATCTTGCTACCTACACTCAATATATACACAAAGGCTGAAAAATACAGCATGTTTTATCATAAAGTATATTAAAATTCTGAGGTAGTAGACACATTTTGTAGGTATGACATGCACCTTTTCCTTTCCCTCCTCCCCCAGCTCACCCTGCCCTTGGATGTCATTACAGTCAGAACAAAAAGTGAGCCAATAGGAGAAGATGTTTGATGGTTCCCACTGGGCATGGTTCCATGAGTCCAGCGCTCAGTCCTCAGACTATTGCAGTGCTACCCAGCATTTCTTCCTCTCCTCCTTTTCCTCACTAGGAAAGAAAGATTTTATTACGTTTAAAATGATACAAAGTACAAGCAGTACTTGAGGGTACTGCTGAATGAAAAGCTGGACACGAGCCAACAATGTGCACTTGCAGCCCAGAAAGCCAACCACATCCTGGGCTGCATCTGAAGAAGCATGGCCAGCAGGTCAAGGGAGGTGATTTTGCCCCGCTACTCTGCCCTTGTGAGACCCCACCTGGAGTAGTGTCCACCTCTGGAGCCCCCAACATAAGAAAGATGCAGACCTGTTGGAGCAAGTCCAGATGAGGGCCACAAAGAGGACCAGAGGGCTGGAGCACTTCTCCTATGAGGACAGGCTGAGAGAGTTGGGGCTGTTCAGCTTGAAGAAGAGGAGGCTCCGGGGAGATCATATTGTGGCTTTTCGATACTTAAAGGGAGCTTATAAGAAAGATGAGACAGTCTTTTTAGTAGAGTCTGTAGTGATAGCACAAGGGGTAATGGTTTTAAACTAAAAGAGGGTACATTCAGACTGGATATAAGGAAGACATTTTTCCAATGAGGGTGATGTTACACTGGAACAGATTGCCCAGAGAAGTGGTAGATACTTCAGAGTATTCTTTTGGTTCTTCATGTATTCATGTTCATAAATCCTTGGTTACTGATGATAGCAAATATTCAGTGCAGTTCTGTTGAATTGCATTATTTTGTATTTATACAGATGAATGAATTAGCTACAAACTAAAGGATAATTCACACAGCTCAAATTATTTAAAAGGATATAAATGATTTGATAAATCTCTAAAGACAATAAAGCAGAAAATAAGGTTCAATTCTTCAATTCTATTGGAGTACTGGGAAGTTACGCTGCCTAACAGGATTATATTTTGTGATGTATGATATTTTAATCCTATATTTTCACTTTTCATCTGTGGTTATATCTTATTATAAAAATTTCATTAGAATGAAATTCATTCAATTTCATTCATTAGAATGAAATTGTTCATTTATATAAGAAATACTCTACAAGTCCATACTCATGGCAATGTCATCCTTTCCCTGAAGGATATACTGTAAGAGAAAACATCTTTCCCGATGCTGATTATTTTTTTGAGAATCTCTCTGGTTTGTGACAAAATGTGTCCACCAGTTCTTGATTTCTTTGTAAATAAGTTTTATGTAAGTTTCAAAATATCATCTTCACTCTGGCTTCAGGGAATAAAGGGTGAAGCATCCATTTCAAGTAAATAAATATTTGTGGTATGCATTTCTTTCAAAAAATGACACTTTTTCCTATAGTATAGAGATATGGAAGTAAATAAGATTAATGAAAATATCTCAGTTTTAAAAAAGTATTTTGATGTACATACTGCCTGCTTTTTGAAATGCAAATATTTTTAAAATAGACAAATATATTTTCCTACAATTTTGGAGATTGAGTTTATTAAAATCTTGATTACAACAAAGACTTTGGATCAGATTCTGATATCACTTTCTTAATAAATACAAGTGTAACTAAAATTAGGATCTGGTTTTCCCTGTTTTCTTGAAGTTGTTCTGTCTGACTGAAGTTGTTAGCTAAACTTCAATTTCCACTAGAAAGATAAATAAGTAATAACAGTTGAACATGGGAAGCAATTCTGTGTATTGACAGGGAATTGATACTCTTTCCTCCAGTACTCTCATCTCTTTCTCTTGTTGGCAGCTTGCTCTTCTCTGATGTGTCCAGTTCATGCATCCTGTCAGCTGGTCAATAGTAGATATGGTTGATTCAGAGGAATGCATTACTTATAGATGTAGTGAATTGACTCCGGTGAGGAGATCAGACACCCACTCTCTTTTCACTCACTCCCCTCTCCCTGCAGATGGTGAGAGAAACAGGAAGAAGTTGAAAAGACTTGTGGATCGATGCAATGACAGTTTTATAATAAAAGAAAAGCTATGCTTACAAGCAAAAGAAAAAGAGGAATTTATTCACAAGCAGATATCTAGCCACTTTATGAAAGGTGGGGGCCTCCAAATGTATAGCAGTTGCTTGGACATAACCATTACTGTCCCTGCTTCCTCCTCCTTTCCTTGTGTTTTTTTTTATTGCTGTTTGTGACATCATATGGTATTGAATATCCTTTTTGTCAGTTTGGATCAGTTGTCTTGACTATGTCCACTTCCAGCCTCTTGGCCACCTGCACCTTTGGAAGCCAATGGGTAGAAGGGAAAAGAAGGTCTTGATTCTGCACAAACACAGTTCAGCAATAGCCAAAATACTGGTTACCAGCACTGTTTTAGCCACAAATGCAAAGCATAGGACCATACAGGGCAACATAAATAAATTTAACTTCATAATTTCATCCCAGGCACATCCAGTATGTAGAAATACAATAAGCAATGTGTATTGAAAGCATATTGATACACAGATTGATAAGAAAGTATTTTGCCAGTTGGAGGCTGTCTCATGAAACAGATAAGAGGCTGAGTTACAATTTACTTTTTCTAACTAGAGACACAGATTTGGATCTTTATCTTGTGTCCAGCTCCTGGTTTTCATAATATTCTTAGATATTTCAAATATGTGAACCCTTTGCCCCTGGTCTGAAATTACTGAATGAGCAGAAAAGTTATTAGATAAGGAAAGATAAGAATAAAGTCAAATATACAGCCCAATAAGAAAAGCTTTGCTTTTTAAGATTCCAGGCAGCTCTCCTTTCTCTTCTAACTTTTTCAGTGTATACTACAAAATCAATTAAAATTACTGTGGAAAAATAAGTAAATTGCTATATGATTGAAAAGAAATTAAAAAGAAAAACAGTACAGAGCACAAAAGAATGCCACAGATATTCCAAGTTCTCTGCTTTTCTCCTTTTACTAGAACATCAGAGACTTGCCCAATATTGTCCAGCCCCATAATCTCTTATACCATGCTCTGCAAGCTAATACTCAAGTTCTTTCAACAATTCTGAAACTAAGAGCAAGTTAAATGTGCCATCAGTTAGGAAAGTAGCACAATCAGACCTCCTGAGTTGTTCAGTCCTGTCTTCTGAAATTTCAAAAACTAAATAATAAAGGAAGATGGTTTTTGCTCAAATTGTCTAAAAGGTGGTTATATGGATGAATAAAATCATATAAAACACTGTCTAGAGGTCCCTTTTTCTATCTACTGACTATAAGACAGTCAAGATTGAGTTGCTCAGAGCTAAAAATACTTAAAATTAAGTAAAATGAACATACCGTAGATGCTGAGTGCAGAAGGGCCCACAAAAGAACTATGCTACACAGCAAAAGCTCCCAAAAACCTCAATACCTTAAATAAATGTAAAACATAATGTAGAACACCATATCTCCAGTTTGTTATAGAAAGAGGAAAGATCAAGACTGATCTAGGTCCATCCAGGTATTTAGAAAATAAAATTCATAACAGTTTTATGTAAAGATTTTACCCAACACTCAAGAATGAACAAAGGAATACTTACTAGTCATTGACAATCAGATCTTGGAAAAAAAATTACATTCTGATGCCAGACTGGAGAAACAATTTAATTTACAGTGTAAACAGGCAATTTGGACAGTGAATTCTATGTAATGCAGTAAAATACACATGGCTTGCAAAAAAAACCCTCCAGAACAAAAAAAAACCCAACCACATTCCACTATCTTTTCAAACTGCCCAGAGGCAGTAAAACACAACTTCACAAAGTTTTCTTGTCTCTCGCAACTTTTTTTGCAAGTGTATCTACAGGCTTAGCAAACTGCACTTTAAAGTAATTTTCATTCTTTGTCTTACAAAGATATTCAGATTTTTTTTTTTTCCCCCCAGGAGTTCACTTGCCAGGTGATCTGAAACTTTCTAGCCTAAACTTATTCATAGCCATTTATCATGTGCTAATATTATTCTTAAAATTAAAGGATTTTTGTTGCCTTGGAATGTTCTCTCTCAATGTAGTTATAAAAAGTCATTATACCCCCTCTTAAACTTCCTCAGTTAGACTAGACAAACGGAGCCCTCCTTAATCTTTTCTTTGTACAGTAAATATTTAATTCCTTTAATCATATATCTTCTCTGAATCTGATCCAATTTAAATTAATCATTCCTGAGAGAAGTGATTACAGACGTACAGAATATTATAGAAGAGACCTTGCTGATGCCTTTTGTAGCAGTATTTACATTCTCTTCTCTCTTAGAAGAGTTCATCACTTGATGCATTCTTCAAAAGCAGCAGCCTTGTTTCATAGCTGCATCATTCTGGCAGTTCATATTCAGCTCCAGTAAATATACCCAGATATTTTTACCCATTTCATCACATCAGATTGACAAAGTCCCTTTCTAGCAAATTTTTATTATTATTAATTCTTGAAAATATGTCTCTGAACTTTATGGTATTAAATTGCATTCCATTTGTGTGATTTCTCTCCTTAGGATGATCAGATCCACTTGATGCAGTCTCAGCACCTTGTTGCTTAAACATTTCTCAAGCATATACACAGTTTTAATCTCAATGTCACAAACAAATATAGTATATATGATCAGTCCCAAAGCTAGTGCTTGAGAGGTATCTGTATTGATTTTTCTCCACTCATCTAGCTGTTTGAGTATAGCTAGGAATAGTCTCTCTCCTAACAAGTTTCTTTCACACCTCGTGTTAATCACTATCATCACCATGTTTGATGCTAGTTTTCCTTCGAGAACTCTTATCAAAAGTTTTGCTTAAATCTGAACAGAGTAGCTTTATTTTATTCTAGAAAGTCAGTTATCTAAAAAGATATTAAGTTAGTCTGACACAATCTGTATGAGATAAAGCCATGTTGTAATGTAAGTTCCATTTACCTCTATGCCCCTAATTAGTTCTTGTTCAAATATCTGCTCTAATGCTTTGCATGCATTATGAACAAACTAGCTACTTGGATCATGTTCTTTCCCCACTGCTTTTTATCTTGATACCACACTTCTTGTTCTCCAAATTTACTGCTACCAGATTTATGGATTAGTTTTAAATGGCTTCTACTAGATTTGCAAAACTATGTGCTAATTCATTCAGTTGGCTTGAATAGATGCTATCAAGCTCTTTAATTCTTTCACACTTAAATAACAATTTTGCTTCTAACTTCCATACTGTAATTTGTATCACAGTCTTCTCATTTGTAGCAGATAATGTAGATTACCCTCACAATGACCCTCAAATTAAAAAAAAAAAAACAAACCAACAAATCAACAACACAACCCCTTCCCCTAAAAACAACATCAAGGGTAGGATTAATTAAAAACTTTGGCCATTTCTAGATCTTCCTTACTGCCTTCTAATTCCAAGTATACAGAAGCCTCCTCCTTTTCAATGTTACTTTCTTTATTTATGTAAAGAATCATGTATAAATATTAGTGTGTAAAAAAACCATTTTTATGTTTTAGTTTCTAATGCTAGGGTAAGACCTTCAATGTATTTAGTCTTTACCTCTTCAACCTCTGAAACTCTGTCTTCCTCCTAATGAATCCCTTTTCCCCATTCTTTTTGTCTCATGTTCTTAATGAATCCCTTTTACCTTTTCTCTGTTTTATGTCTGTTGTATTAAATTCTTTTTCACATGATTATTCA
The DNA here is from genome assembly GCA_009806455.1 of Tetrax tetrax. Classification (NCBI taxonomy): domain Eukaryota; kingdom Metazoa; phylum Chordata; class Aves; order Otidiformes; family Otididae; genus Tetrax; species Tetrax tetrax. The sequence goes on from WHYT01014636.1 coordinate 32,781, forward strand.
TATTGAAAAGCCATTTCATACAAGTATTTAGTTTTTTCTTTGGATATATTCTCTAATTGTGTTGGCACATTTTACTTTAAAGTAAAGTAAGAATTCCTACAGGTCTTCTCTGGATTCAAGTCTTTAATTTTCCCAAACCAATCAGCCTAATTAATTTATTTGCTCAGCATCCCAAAGTTTGCCTTTCTAAAATCCCAAAGATTATTTATACACTTATTTTTGTCTGTCTTGCATTTCAGCATCAGCTAGCTCAATTCATGATCACTGAATCATATATAACTTACTACAAGGCTGCTGTTCTTACGAACAGCTTCATAATGATGGTATGATTGTCCAATTATAGCTTAACATTGTTAACTGGATTCCTCACTTTCTTCTTAGTTGTATCAGTTGTACAACTGCACAGTTTGTTTCTGTCTCTCTGTCACAGCTGAAATGAAGAGATGGAAATCTTGAATTTTTGCAGTATTGGTCCACTTATCTTCCATGTCACTTAATTTTCAGCTTGCTCTAACAAGGCAGTTCTGAACTGTTCCAATGAGCTCTCGCTAGCATCTCAGACAATACCCCTCTCCAAGATGATCTCCTAAGGGATTATATCTCATTTAACTTCTACACTACATAAGGCTTTAATACTTATCCTATTTTCAAACAATGCATACATTTTCCACTCTCAGACAACTATGCACAATGTATGTTAACTTATACTCTCAGTTCAGTTTCTTTCTAGAAAAACAACATTCCCATGGGTAGCCAGCTTTCCCTACAGCAAGTTTGCCTTAAATGAACAAGACAATCTGGGGTTAATACAGACACAGTTTAGGATTCATTTCTTTAGATTTTTTTTTCTTTAAATAAAATCGTTAAAGCAAAAAATGCTAATTCACTTTTTGGTGAAAAGAACAGTGTCAGAAGAGTCTTTTATTTTTCTGACAACCTAGATATAAAACTCCCACAAGATATTTAATTTATAAATTAAAAAGAGCATTTTAATGCTACCTTTTCAAAGATTAAAACAGTATTAAAATTAAAAATTACCACAGTCACTGAAGTCCTCAAGCAAGAAATTCTCAAAAATATATAAAAAGAAATCAGGTTTTCTTCAGCAGATGCAGTCACAAAAATTAGATGGGAACTAAAGAGTCATGGAATCACAGGATAATTCAGGTCTCTGATCCAGCCTCTTGCTCAAAGCAGGTTGCTTATGGATTTATCCAGGAGGGTCTTGAAAACTTCCAAAGTTGTATTCTGGGCAACATTCTCCACTGCTAGACTGTTGTCCTAGTGAGTAAGTTATTTCTTATATTTAATTTTACCCTCTTTTATTTCAATCTGTGGCCACTATCCTTCATCCTCATGCCGTGTACCTCTCTGGAGAGCCTGGTTCTACCTCTTCAGTAACCTCCCCATAGGCACAGGCAGGCTGCTGATACATGCCCTTGAAGCCATTTCTGCTCAGGCTGAACAAGCCCAGTTCCCTTCACTTGTCCTCACAGGAGAGCTGCCACTATCCTGGTGGCATTTTCTGGACTCATTCCAGTTTATCCACATCATCATCCTTTGTGAGAGACTGTGTTGAATGTTTGTCTCAACATTGTCGAAACATCAAACCACCACCCGGACAATGGCTTCCCGTTATCTCGCAGAACCTGAATGCAGAACTGGTTACGAGACGTCTAGCCCTAGCCCCCCCCCGGCATGCATCGCCCAGAGGTGTGTATCACCCGGTAATGGGCGTGCATATCGCCCAGTAATGGGTATGCATATCACCGCCAGGTGGGGGATGCGGCTAGGAAAAAAAACAGCTCTTGGAATACAAAGAAAACAACCAACATAAAAGGAGAACATTTTCCTAACGGGACACCTCACTTCTTTCACTCACTTCTACTTTCTTCACTACACACACGCCTTCTGCACTTCACTTCTTTCTTCACCACACACACACTTTCCACACACACACTTTCTGCACTCACTTCTTTTCTTCACTACACGACTGCACTTCAGTCAACGGCTCTCTCTTTCAACGAAATACACATCCACGGAACCGACGTCGAAAGGACCAACGCCGGACGGATCGTTCCCTCCTCGAGGCAACTGGACTGTCGGGACGCTGCAACTCCGTGGTGGTAGCTATTATAACCAGAACTCTTTTCCCTCTTTCCTTTTCTTTCCCTCCTTTCTCTCCCACTTGCAAACTTATTGTCGGGTTAATAAAGTTACCTGGCACTTGACTCCGTTTTGAGTCTTAATTCTGTTTCCCGAGAATACGAACAAAACCACGCTCCGGTGTGTGAGAGGTGGGCCCAGCCGCCCCCAGCCTCCCAGGCTCGTCTGAGGTCGGCTGGAACGCAAGGGGGCCTTCCTCTCGTCCGAAACCGGAACGTGACATCCTTCCACTAATGGAAGTCCAAAACTGAATGCAATATTCCAGATATGGTCTAACAAGTGGAACCAATGTTATTCATTAAAACAACTTTGCTAAGATTATTTGTATTTTAATAAAGTACTCATTTCCTTCTTGCAGGTATTGCTGAGATATCATTCAGTAAGAAATGTAAAGTTAAACAATTTTATTTAAAAAAAAAACCCAAACCTATATTTTTCATAGTTTTGAATCCCGGTTCTTCTAATTTCTGTGGTAAAATAAAATAAAACCAACATTCTAATAACTATAGATAGACAATCAAACTCTTCATTGAAAAACCAGGCATGGCTAAAAAACCCCACACTGATAAAAGTAAAGATGAGAGCAATGAGAAAACACAAAACTTTCTGAAGTATTTCATATGCATGTATACTGATAATTCAAAAATTTCAGCATGTATTTGACAGAAAAAAAAACAACGGTCTGTGTCATGAATATTTGTTCCAAATTTTTGTATAACAGCTTCAGTGAGTTCGTACAAAATCTTGAATAAATATTTTTATCTTTATGACCTGAGAATTAAAGCTTAAGTGAATTTGAATTATTTTGAGCCAGAATAATATAGCGTTTAGGAAACAGATATTACGTATGGAATTTAAATCTGATTTAAAATAAAAGTTAATTATAAAATCAACTTCTAAAAATGTAAAGAAAATAATAGATTTATCTCCTTTCTATGTACACAACACAACTAGCTCCAGGCTTACTAGTTTTGGAATCCTAAGCAGTAAATTCTGTATGAATGCAGCTACACTTTACTGGAGTAGTATCTCTGTATTGATTTGGCACTTGACTGCAAATCAAGGCTCTTAAATCTGCACATTAATTTGTTTAGAAATAGGACATCTAAAAAGTAGACAATAAAGCAATAGAGCTGAGTTAAATATTTAGAACTGGAGGATTATTAGTATTATTTTTTTTTTAATTGTAGAATCTAATCAGTTTGCGTGGCCACCTAGTATACATGCAAAAAGCATAATAGGTGTTGCCATCTCATTTGAAAAGAATAATCTCTTTACAAGGCTGTTCTGGTTTTGTTTGGTGGGGGGGGGCTAAGGTGGCAGCTTCTGTAGGAAAATGCTAGAAGTCGCTCCTCTTTGTTCAGTGGACTCGGCCAGGCCTAGGGCAGACTTGCTGCCTGCCAAGGCCGAGCCAATTGGTAGCAGAATGTACTGTGATAACATCTCTGTGATAATGTATTTAAGACGGGGAAAACAGAAAAAAAATGAGAGAAGATATGAAGCAGCTGAGCGGGGGCAGAGAGGGGGAGGCACAAGCCTTGTGGGTCTTGCAGGCCTCACCCTCTGGCCTCCTACCAGGCAGCCGACTGGGCCCAACTTGGCCTGGTCTGGCTGCAAGAAGTGGAGAGGAGATGAGATGTGAATGAAATGTTAAAAGGATCTTGAGAGGCGTCTGCCAGCCTGTTGTGAGGAACGGCTGCAGGCGCAGAGGTCAGTGAAGAAGGAGGGGGAGGTGTAATGCTGCTCCTGGCCAGGATTCCCCTGCAGCCTGTGGTGATGACCATGGTGGAGCAGGCTGTCCCCCTGCAGCCCATGGAGGTTCACAGAGGAGCAGAGATCCACCTGCAGCCCATGGAGGACCCCACGCCGGAACAGGTGGAGGCCTGAAGGAGGCTGTGGCCCATGCAGGGCCCACTGGGACAGCTGTTCTGAAGGGACTGCACTCCATGGAAGAGATGACCCACGCCGAAGCAGTTTCACGAAGGACTGTGGCCTACGGGAGGGACCCCATGCTGGAGCAGAAGAGGAATGTGAGGATTTCTTCCTCCAACAACAAAGTAGTGGCGTAATACAACTCGTGATGAACTGACTGCGACCGCCATTCCCTCTTACCCCCTGTGCCGCTTGGGGGGGGGGAGGTAGTAGAGACAGTGTTAAGCCTGGGAAGAGGGAGGGGTTGGGGGAGGTCATCTTGTTCTCTGTCTCATTCTCCTGCTAATTTTACAAATTAATGAATAGTATTCCCCAAGTCGAGTCTGTTTTTGCCAGTGATGGTAACTTTAAGGATTTCTTCCCATCCTTACCTTAAACCTCGAGCCATTTTTCTTATATCATCTGCCCCTATTCTCTCAGAGGATGGGGGGACTGAGAGAGAGACCACGTAGTCTGGTCTCGATCGGGGCTGAACTACTACAAAGGCAAATTTTTATTAAAATGGAAGGCAAATGGTGCAAAAATTTAGAAAAGCATAAAATCAGTGAATCAGTAATATAGATATAATAAGTCAAATACCCACTCTAATTTTTTTTACGGTTGTCTGTTGCCTTGATTTCCAAAGATCTCTGTGTTGCCATCCTTGAATAAATATCTTTGAACCTCATTAGATCTTTCCTTTCCCTTTATGTTCCTAGTTTACATCCAAAGTCAAGAAATTTCCAGAATAACAAATGGATGTACAGCTCCCTTCTCCCTTTCTTGCTATCACAAGTCTCCATTTACTGTTGATTTTCTTTATACAAGACTGCTTTGGAGTAAAGGAAACATAGTTAGCATGGATGGTCTTCCTGGATTAATAAGCCTGCTGTTGCTTTTTATGACTGTCGCCATCTCAGGTCTTTCCAGTTACATAGATTTTTGTGTTGCAATATGTCATGTAAAACCTTAATTACAGTTCATTCATTGGAAAACTTCCAGAAGTTCCATCAAACAGTTCAGATCTGGAATTTTACTTTGATCATTAAATGTCATACATATGATAAACACACATTTTTTCTAAAATATAAGCATACATTTTTATCCAGCATTATGTGCATATACGTTTGCTGCACAGATGATTGAGCTGAAGGTTTTCTGAACAGAGCTACTCAGGCTACGTTAATTATATTTTTGTTGGTTTGTAGTTATGCAATTATTTTACTATCATCTCAAACTCAGCATAAACATGATTTTAAAAGACCCTAACTTTAGCTGTTGCCTGTGATACCAGTACCTGCTCATTTTGTTTCTTCTACCAGTTTGTTAGGATGCGAGCAGGGACCTTTTTCTTATATGAGCCTCAAAACCAGGTTTGCAAGTCCTTGCAAGGTTATTATAGAACACAAAGGAATTCAGGGTGGTTTTGTGCTTCAGGTAGTAATATATTGGTCTGCTTGGTTTCCTATTTACAGTCATCACTAAAAACCTGTGTAATTTTCTTAGACACCTAAAACAAGAATTCATTAAAATATTTTAAATTCTCAGTATTCAGTAAGGCTTTCATTTCGCAATATCCCTTCTTTCATTTTCCCTTAGTTGTTAAGAGTTTTTCTGAAGAAAGTTTCCTGTTTGATAGTCTTTTAGATGGTAATAAAGATGGTAATAACTTCTCTTTTTGTGAAAATGGGAAAGTGTTATAGTAGAAAATCTTACAATATAGGTCTGGAAAGGTCATCTAGTTCCTGCCCTGAGGAAGAATCTGTTCTATCCAATGGTTAACTGAGAAGGTCAAAAGCTGTTTTTATTGCTGTTCTTGCGGAAGTTAGATCTTCCTTCACTCAAGATGAAACAAGACAAATTACACAAAAGGCTGGAGAAAAGAATGGCATGCACAACAGGCTGTCTGACATGCTTCTTTAAGACCCTCCAAACTCATAGAAACATTGGGTTGTTTAAGATACCACTTTTTAGCTGCTCTTTTGCTGTAGCTCACAGCAGCAGCACTGTGATAAAGATAGTCTTGGTTCACTAAACTGGCTTTCTTTATCAAAGGCAAAAAAGGCAGAGATAGAGAAGAAGAAAACTATAACGTAGAGAAAGAAAGCACATAAAAATGCGATGTTATGCAGTCAATTTTTACACTCTAGATTATGTCCAATATCTTGCCAAAGCCAGTGAAGACAGCAATATAGTATGAATAGTGTACTTTTGCTTTTATTCAGAATGCTTTTGAGACTAAGGATGTTAAAGATCAAACAATTGAGATGGTTGAGAGAGTGGAAATTTAAAGGACCTATGTTTGCTGCTAGATTTCCCCATGAAGACACTTTTAAGACTTCATAACAGAGCAATAGATAAAAAAGCTCAGTTGCTCAGTATTTTGTTGAAAGTGCATTCTGGGGAAATTTTTAACATATCATTTTTGGTGCATTGATTTTTGCTGCCCTGTTTCTCTGATTTATGATACATGGTTTTGGCTTAGCCCATTTTATTTATTCAGATTTTAAAAATTATTTTCCTTGACATTAATTCAAACTTGTTTGAATATTACAATTTACTTCAATACACAAAGTTAGGTTTTTGTTACCGTAACTTTTGTAATTCTCATATTTAAATTACTTTTAGGAACATTCACATAGGAATATTCACATCTGTCATAAAAGCAAATAAATTTTATTTTTGTTGTGTTATACTAAGTAAACTGAAACAAGATAAAGAAACTTTGCTTGAGATGTAAATCAGAAAGTATTGGTGACAAAGTAACATAACAGTAAATGGAGAAATGCTATATGTACTCAGTAAATTGTGTAAAGAGTGTGTAAAACCTGTCATAAGCTTTATTTAAGGTTGCTTTTTTTGAAAATGAACTCTTAACTGCCAAATATTTAGGTGACTGAGGTCTGACACTGTCTTTACATATTTTCATGAAGCACTAATTAAATATTTAAAAATATAAATATAATTGACAAATCACAAGAAAAATCATACTCTCCTTTATTATCTAGTTTGTTTAAATATGTCATTAATTGCTATTCATAAAACCTTGCTGCAGTCATGAAGTTAGGAAAAAGCAGTAGATGTGGTCATTAATTATATTATTGTGCAACTTCTATAGATATTGAGGTCTCTCACCTAATCTTAAAAAAAGGTAAAACCATCACACAGGCCACTAGTAATTTACCATCAAACTGTCCTATGACACCTGAAACTCACCAGTGATTGGACTGGGACAGCTCAGCCAATGAGGAGAGAACTGATGGTGGTTTTTAGTTGCTGCTGCTATGAAAATTTTTAAAGTTTAAGCAATATAATCCAGATAGATCATACACAACTAATAAGTGGTCTTGTGAAATCTGTTTACTGTTTTCAGATACAACAGAACATTTTATTACTAGACTTAATGATTTTGCAATATTTACCAAATGGCAATTCAGATATTAATATCAAATATCAGGTCCAGAAAACATTTCATGAAAATGGGGATTAAAAAGGCAAAATCATAGGTCTGTTGTCGAGCACTTGGTTCAAAACAAGGCTGGATCTTGATCTTTCCATTTAGAACGTAAACTGAACAATCCTTTTAATTTGAATCATGATGGCTCTACTGTGCTTAGAACAGCTTAGTAGACTTTCAGAGGATCCCACAGTGCTACATACCTGAAGTTAGGTCTTCTCCTGCAATGTACAGTAAATTCTCATTTCTCCCAATATTTATTTTTCCCTGTTGTGGTGTCACTTTCAAAAGCATTTTTTTTTTTTTTATTTAGTATGAATAATGTAAACTTGGTTTAGTGCATCCTGATATTTCTACAGGTACTTATTATTTGTAATGTCTCTCATGTTTCCTTGATATTCAAAAGCAAGATATTGTTTCTTCCACCTGCATTGTTTTTCCCATGAGTAATGAAATAACAAAGATGTGGTAACACAATAAACTTTTAAGAAGGATTAATTTGATATTGGTCTGGATACAATGACATCCTGTATCGCTAATAATATTCATGATTTGGTAATATTTTATATAGGAAAATACTGTATAAACTAAAAATGTATAAGTGGTGCTGTAGAAGGGCTTACTTAAGAATAGAATAGAATAGAACAGAACACAACAGAATATAATAGAATAGTTCAGTTGGAAGGGACCTTCAACCATCATCTAGTTCAACTGCCTGACCTCTTTAGGGCTGATGAAAAGTTAAAGCATGTTTTTAAGGACATGGTCCAAATGCTTCTTAAACGCTGACAGGCTTGAGGCATCAACCACCTACCTCTCTACAAAGCCTGTTCCAGAGTTTGACCATCCTCTCATAAAGAAATGTTTCCTAATGTCATGTCTATACCTCCCTTGATGCAGCTTTGAACCATTCCCATGAATTCTGTCACTGGATACAAGGGAGAAGAGATCAGCATCTGCCTCTCCACTTCTCCCCAGGAAGCTGTAGACAATGATGAGGTCCCCCCTCAGCCTCTTTTTCGCCAAACCAGACAAACTCAGTCCTTAGCCTCTCCTCACAGGACATGCCTTCCAGCCTTTTCACCAGCTTTGTTGCCCTGCTCTGGATACATTCAAGTACTTTAACATCCTTAAATTGTAGAGCCCAGAACTCCACACTGTACTCAAGGAGAGGTCGCAACAATACTATCTCTGGCAGGATAATAATCTCTTTTGACTGGCTGGTTATTCTGTGTTTGATGCACTGCAGGATGTGGTTTCCCCTCTTGGCTGTCAGGGCCCATTGTTGACTCATATTGAGCCTGCTGTCAACCAGCACCGCAGATCCCTTTCTGCAGGACTGCTCTCCAGCCACTAGTCTCCCAATTTATACTTGTGCCCAGCATTACTCCATCCGAAGTGCAGAATCTGGCATTTGTTCTTATTTAATTTCATGCCATTAATGACTGTCCAGTGCTCCAGTTTATGTAGATCCCTCTGCAAGGCATCTTGTCTTTTGAGAAAGTCAACAGCACCACCCAGTTTAGTATCACCAGCAAATCTGCTAATGGTGCATTCAACTTCTGCATCTGATGTGCAGAAAATGGACCCCGCAATCTATAAGATTGTAAAGTAGGTATGTTTATTCAGCCCTGGGCAGCATGGGGGGTAGTCCTACCAAAACCATGCGCACCTGACGTGGCAACTCACTTTAAATTTATACAACCAAGTGTTACATATACATAAAGTTTTCACAATACACCTATACATATGCATGACCTATCCCCACTTCGTATTAAAATTAGTCCCAAGGGGTCATTTTCATAAACTCCTCCCATCTGCGCCCGTGCAGTGTCTCCCGGTGGTGGCCGTCGGAGGTCATGGGGATGAAGGCAGGTGACTCCCCCTGTCACTGCCAGCAATCTTTTGTTCTTGTGCAACTGCGGGGTTTGTTTTAGCTGGTTCTTAAGGCAAGTTCCTGGTTCTTATCAGGAACTGTCTCTTGTGAAGAATCGTGAGACTTTTTTCTTCCGATAGTTTACACAATGGTTAGTAAATCATTGAGCACTATTTATCAGCTTGATTCCTTAGTGTTAACCCCTTCTTTCACATCTAGATCATTGATAAAAACATTGAACAGAACTGGCCCTGGAAATAAGCCCTGAGGAACACTGTTGGTGGCTGATCATCAACCAGATATAACCTCATTAAATTCAACCCTTTGAGCTCTTCCATTCAGTCAGTTCTTCACCCAGTGCACCATGTACCTGCTCATCTCAGCTGAACAACATTTCCAGAAGGATGTTGTTGGCGATAATATCAAAAGCCTTTACTAAAATCCAGAAAAAAATACCTCCACGGTCTTCCCTTCATCCACTAGGCAGGTGACTTTATCATAGAAGGATATTGAATTAGTTAAACGAGATTTTCCCTTTGTGAACACATGTTGACTGTGCCTGATGGTTGCATTATTCTTTAAATGCCTTTCAATATCACTTCTCTAAGCCAAGATAAATTACAAGAAAAATTGGCAAGAAGGAAAAATGCAGACATAAAAATGTGAATAATTTTTTTTTCTTGAAGAGAAAAGCCAGGATTGCAGAATTCAGGACTACAGTTCACCTAAACATTCATCCTGGTTCATCATGAAATAAGCCACAATTAAAAGTACAAAGCAAATGAGTAAAGATAAATAAATAGCAGCCACATACAAAACACAAATGTTGGAAAATGGCAGAATACATTACCTCTTTAATGATAATACATATCCACTATTTTGCTAGTAGTCGAAGCATGTTATTTCTACGCTTTTTCATGTCCTCGTAAAACAGGAAGAATGTAAACAAAGAAAATTTAGTGCACACAATGGTATGATCTCAGAGTTATGGAAAACTCTTAGTGGAAGTGATGTCTTAGACTGTTTAGGACAACCCTAGAAACAATTTATTATCCCTGTTACCCATTTTAAACATTATAATTACATATATTCCCTTCTCAAGTCGCAGATCTGAGAATTTACCCATCCAGAGTACCACAAGGAAAATGAGACTCACGCTAGGTAGATTCCCTGCACGTCTCCATCATGTAGTCTGATGGAAGAATTTATCACCTGCATATGGTGACATGGTCAGAGGCATAAGTCAATGTCCTGATTTTGCTTAAAAAACAACTGTAAAAGACTGTGTCTAGTGTTTGTCTCAACATTGTCAAAATATCAAACTACCACCCAAACAATGGCTTCCCATTATCCTGCAAGCCAGCTCCTGCTGTCCTGCGAACCTGAATGTAGAGCTGATTCTGAGAAATTTAGCCCTATCCCCAAACCCTCCCTCCCGGCATCTCCCCAAAGACAATGATGGGCATGCATATCACCCGGCAATGGGCATGCATATCACCCGGTAATGGGCATGCATATCACCGCCAGGTGAGGGGTGCAGCTAGGAAAACCAACTCTTGGAATACAATGAGTACACGAACATAAAAGGGGAATATACATCGACAGAATCAACATCCATGGAACCAACATCCATGGAACCAACATCGAAACGACCAATGCCAGATGGATCATTCCCCCATCGAGTGAACTGGACTGTTGGGACGCTGCAGCTCTGTGGTGGTAGCTATTGCAACTGAAACTCTTTTCTTTTCTCCCTCTTACCTTTCTTTCTCTCTTTTCTCTTGCATTTGCAAACTTTTTGTCGGGTTAATAAAGTTACCTGGTGCTTGACTCTGTTTTGAGTCTTAATTCTGTTCCCAAGAATACGAGCAAAACCACACTCTGGTGTGTGTGAGAGGTTGGTCTAGCCACCCTTGCCTCCCAGACTCGTCTGAGGTCAGCTAGAATGCAAGGC
>WHYT01014636.1:55496-99227 GCA_009806455.1 Tetrax tetrax
TACGCTTTTTCATGTCCTCGTAAAACAGGAAGAATGTAAACAAAGAAAATTTAGTGCACACAATGGTATGATCTCAGAGTTATGGAAAACTCTTAGTGGAAGTGATGTCTTAGACTGTTTAGGACAGCCCTAGAAACAATTTATTATCCCTGTTACCCATTTTAAACATTATAATTACATATATTCCCTTCTCAAGTCGCAGATCTGAGAATTTACCCATCCAGAGTACCACAAGGAAAATGAGACTCACGCTAGGTAGATTCCCTGCACGTCTCCATCATGTAGTCTGATGGAAGAATTTATCACCTGCATATGGTGACATGGTCAGAGGCATAAGTCAATGTCCTGATTTTGCTTAAAAAACAACTGTAAAAGACTGTGTCGAGTGTTTGTCTCAACATTGTCAAAATATCAAACTACCACCCAAACAATGGCTTCCCGTTATCCTGCAAGCCAGCTCCTGCTGTCCTGCGAACCTGAATGCAGAGCTGATTCTGAGAAATTTAGCCCTATCCCCAAACCCTCCCTCCTGGCATCTCCCCAAAGACAATGATGGGCATGCATATCACCCGGTAAGGGGCATGCATATCACCGCCAGGTGAGGGCTGCAGCTATGAAAACCAACTCTTGGAATACAATGAGTGCACGAACATAAAAGGGGAATATACATCGACAGAATCAACATCCATGGAACCAACATCCATGGAACCAACATCGAAACGACCAATGCCAGATGGATCATTCCCCCATCGAGTGAACTGGACTGTTGGGACGCTGCAGCTCTGTGGTGGTAGCTATTGCAACTGAAACTCTTTTCTTTTCTCCCTCTTACCTTTCTTTCTCTCTTTTCTCTTGCATTTGCAAACTTTTTGTCAGGTTAATAAAGTTACCTGGTGCTTGACTCTGTTTTGAGTCTTAATTCTGTTCCCAAGAAATTGAGCAAAACCACACTCTGGTGTGTGTGAGAGGTTGGTCTAGCCACCCTTGCCTCCCAGACTCGTCTGAGGTCAGCTAGAATGCAAGGCAGCCTTCCTCTCATCTGAAATTGGAGCGTGAGAACAACAACAATAACAACAACAACAACAACTCCTACGAGTTGCCAATCTTTCACTCAGTCAATGAAAATGCTAGAAAGATTCACTAAGAGTAATTTTAAAACTAGCTGTCTCAAAAAATTTGAATGATAAAATCCCTAAGAGACCTCTGGCCCACTGGTGTTACCAAAAGACAAAAAGCTATTATGTCAGTACTCAGGAAAGATAAAGGAGGCTGACCTACTAGCTAGAAGTTGACTACTTTGATTTAAATCTTTAAGGAGATAAAGAAAAATTCATAGAGGATTATGTTACTAAATAATTGAAAGAAGAGTGTCATTTCACTGTTTTTTTTTTTAACGGATCTTGTCAAACACAACCGATTTTATTATATGACAAGATTAAAAATTAGTAACTGGAAAGGTACAATACAGTAAAGCTTTTGGAACACATTCAGTATTATATTTACATTTTATATTGATTAAGAATTAATGTAAATATCAATGAATAACGTGTTCAAGCAGTTTGCAAAACTGTCAGCAGACAGTTCACACAATATCCTACCATTTCTGGTAGAGTTCTACTAATATTGATGTTATACCTGATAATGTTCAGAAGTTGTACTGATTATCTAGACATCAGACTTACGTCTGATGATGCTTTCAGATAATGCAAGTCTTACTGGAAAGATAAATAATGGCAAAGGACAGACAAAAGAGATCTTGTGTCAGAAAGACCGGGAAAACATACTGACTCCCCGTGGCTCAGTCGTATAGTGTAAGACTACAATTAACCTTTCAAATTCTCAGTGAATTAGCATATTCTAAATAAAGAAAGAGGTGGACAGAACAAAACAGAATTCCTGTGCTTTACGCAGACATCTTTCCCAAACTCTCATGTATGAACAAAATGCCTTTAAAAATATAGCCAAATGCAAAATTATATTTCTCAGAGAACTGAATGATGATCCTTGGGAAAACATTAGCAGTAATCACAAAGGTTAAGAAATCTTTGTAAACCTTCAGAGCGGTGTAGTTAAAAACCATCTAGCACAGTAACTGGGTCTCTGAAAGGGATATGTAGCAAGCAGGAATACTGAGGTGATTTCTCTCTTCACACAGCTCTGGTGAAACTGATAACTGCTACAAACATACAAAAATACTGCATGAAGTTCTGATGTTCATTTATTATAGTTGTTAAAATGTCACACAATATTTCAAAATCCTTGAGGCCCAGCACCTCTGTAATGCTTTAAGGGAAGAAACAAAATGCCAGTGATAAGTGTACTTGTCTTCTGACACAATATGTTTAGACACTTCTGGGCTCAGATGACCTAAGTAAATAGTCCAAGTTTCCATGCTGCATGGATGCATGACTTCTGAACTCACTGTGCTGCAAATGTCATGTGAGTAAATGGGTAAATAGTCAAGTGATGATCCCCCAGAGGTCTGTGATCCCATTAACGTGTGACTTCTAATACCTGTATTAGCTACCTTAAAAATAACTTGAGTACGATTGAGAGGTAATGAGATTGGTATAGACTGATATCACTGATATTAGAAATAATAATATAAAATTGGTAATTCCTAAAAGCATATAGAAAAAGTGTCTAGTGATACCTTCACGTAGTTTCCTGCAGCATGAGTTAGGTTAAGAAGTAGAAAATCTGTTGTTTTCCAGCAGAGAAAGGAGAAATATTGGTTTAGATATTCACAGATGATCCAGTACTAGCATCCTTGCAATGTCGTGTCACACAAACATGATGAGACAGCAGTCCAGTTGTAAGGCATTACAACTAAAAGGTATACTCCAGTCACAATGTGACTTCAAACTAGCTAACTAGTCTAAATAGCTAAGTATAATGCTAACAAAAACAGAAATGTATAATGTAATAAGGAAAGAATAGAATGTTGCTGAGTCAGCATGAATAGAATTCCAGCGTATAACAATATTTTTGAATGAACAAACATGAAATTAATATTTGGTATATTATAATTTATAATGTGATGCTGAAGAATGAAAAATCTGTTCAGAAAACTGTTTTGTACAAATATTTTAGCATCTTCTACACATTATACTACCATATAACTAAAAAATAAATACATAACTAAAAAATAAATATGCTTAGAGCCATATCTATTGAAGGAAGTAAACTTGATGTCTCAGCCTTTTCACGTGTTTGGAAATAACAATGATTTTGTGGCAACAGAGAAAAATATATTTATAAAAGTTATATGTTAATTACAGTCAAAAGACATTCATAACAGTATAGGAGAATGAGAGTGTCTGAGTTTTATTTAGTGAGGGGGGGGGCATGGTGGCAGCTTCTGTAGGAAGCTGGTAGAAGTTGTTTCCCCTTTGTCCGCTGAGGGCAGACCTGCTGCTGGCCAGGGCCAAGCCAATTGGTAGCAGAACATTCCCTGATAACACCTCTGTGATAATGTATTTAAGATGGGAAAAAAAAAAGAAAAAAAAAAGAAGAGAAGACGTGAAGAAGCTGAAGCAGGGGCAGAGAGGGGGAGATGCAAGCCTTGTGGACCTTGTGGCCCTCACCCTCTGGCCTCCCTCTGGGTGGCCATCTGGGCCTGACTCAGCCCAGCCCGGCTTCAAGAAGTGGAGAGGAGATGTGAAGAGAACCTGAGAGGTGTCTGCCAGCCTGTTGTAAAGAAATTTTTTGTGAGAGGAATGGTTGCAGATGCCAAGGTCAGTGAAGAAGGAGGGGGAGGAGTAATGCGGCTCCTGGCCAAGATTCCCCTGCAGCCCATGGTGCAGCCCATGGTGAGGCCAGCTGTGCCCCTGCAGCCCATGGAGGCCCATGGAGGAGCAGAGATCCACCTGCAGACCATGGAGGACTCCACAGTGGGGCAGGTGGATGCCTGAAGGAGGCTGTGGCCTGTGGAGGGTCTGCGCTGGGGCAGGTGTTCCTGAGGGACTGCACCCCGTGGAAAAATTACCCACGTCAGAGCAGTTCGGAAAGGACTGTAGCCCGAGGGAGGGACCTCACGATGGAACAGAGGAGGAATGTGAGGAGTTCGTCCCCCAAGGAGAAAGGAGCAGCATAAAGCGACGTGTGATGAACTGACCATAAACCTCATTCCCTCTTTCTGCCTGTGCCGCTCAGGGGGGAAAGGAGGTAAAGATAATGTTAAGGCCAGAAAGAGGGAGGGGTGGGGGGAAGATATCTTATTCTGTTTCTCATTATCCTGCTTTGGTTTTAATAATAAACAAATAGTTTTCCCCAAGTTGAGTCTGTTGTGCCCATAACAGTAACTTTAAGGATTTCTCCCTGTCCTTATCTCAAACCTCAAGCCTTTTTTTTTCTCATATTGTCTCTCCCTATTCTCTCAGAGGGTGCAGGAAGTGAGAGAGAGACTGCATAGTCTGGTCCTGATCAGGGCTAAACTGTGACGGAGGGTCAGCCATTCTGCAATGTCAAGTAGAGTTTATCAAGTAACCTCTGCAATATTGATATATTTGTCCTTTGCATGAGATCAAACAGTCTAATATTTTTTTACTACAATATGCGACTATAATATATTTTGACACTTGAAGGTCTTTATCCCTCATTTGTAGGTGTGCAAGATCTCTCTCAGTGAAATGTCAGCTGTCTGGCTATGTAAATGACTGTATGCCTTCCTGCTTTTATGTAATCTAGTCTTCATTCATTTAAAATGCTGCAGGCTAAGGTACTTTCCTCTAGAGTGTTGTGTTCAGGCGCTCAGCTGTACCAGGCAGATGAGATGTTCTGAGACGTCCTCTCCATACAGAGCAGACACAAGGGAAACGCCTCACAAAGGTATGCTACATAAAGTCCTTTAAGCCTGTTTTCAAAAAGCAGTTTGCACTTCTTCTGTGCTGGTTGTCACATACCAGCTGGAACACAAAGTGCCTGGGGAGCCGGGGGAAATACGGAGCTCTTGTTCCTTTACTAACCGGAGTACTCACATAATATGGAGTCTGTAGAGCACTACTATGTGCAGTAGTCAACAGTTCAGCCACAATACTTGAACAGACTCAGCATACATCTTTCTATTAGCTGATGATGGGATTGGTATTTGTTTTGGAATACAGGCTTGATTAAAGTTCATACTCTTCGAGCATGCATCCAGACTAGGTCAGAATCTCAATCTCTATCACCAGGAAAAGTTCAGGTGTACGCAGAGCGCTTCTATCAGTCTAAGCAACTGGAAGAGATAAGCCACAGACAAGGCCAAGCATGTTACAGCCCAGCCCACAACATTCTTGTCCCAAGGTAGGTTCTTCTTAAGCCTGTTGGAGGAAAGCTGAACTACAAACGGGCTCAAAGCACATGATGAGAAGAAAACATGTAGATTGTGAGATATGATAGACGTTCCTTTTCTCAGTCTCCATTATGCCATAGTAGTACCATGATACAGTACCACCAAGATCTTCCTGTTGTTGAACATCTCTTGCTCTACAAGGGAAAAAAAAGATGTTGCAAGCTAAAATAAACAAAATCCCACCAACTGCTAATATTCTTGCCAAAATCTAAGCTATTCCTCTCACCTGAGACATATTGTTTGAGTTACAGGGCCAATCTCGCTGTTAAGTACCCATTGGTTACAGAATACAGAATATATGAAGAATGGAGATAAATCATGAATGAAGGAAGACAAATAATGAGAAGAAAACAGAGAAAAAGGAAAACAAAAAAGGAAGAGAGAATTATAAAGAGAATAACATACAGTTTTCCCAACTAGAAGTTCGTTCCAATTTATCATTCGGAATTTCATGATGGCATATGCTGACAGCTCAGACCTTACTACTCTGGAATAGGAAGAATTAACACAGAGCTGATGGACATACTATTCAGCCAGATAGCAGCAGAGAGCAAACAAAAGGCAAATTAACTATAATTTTTATTATATCTAGTAACTGACAGGAGTAAATACCATTTTCATAATACCTGAAGAATCATAGAATCATAAAATCATAGAATGGTTAGAGTTGGAAGGGATCTTCAAAGGTCATCTAGTCCAACCCCCCTGCAAGGGAGGCAGAGGAAGAATTTCCGTGCTAACTTTGTGTCATAGTTGAGCCCTGACCAGGACCAGACT
The DNA here is from genome assembly GCA_009806455.1 of Tetrax tetrax. Lineage (NCBI taxonomy): Eukaryota > Metazoa > Chordata > Aves > Otidiformes > Otididae > Tetrax > Tetrax tetrax. Next base: position 61,609 of record WHYT01014636.1, read on the forward strand.
ACACAGTCTCTCTCTCACTCCCCCTACTCTCCGAGAGAATAGGGGACATAATATAAGAAAAACGGTTTGAGATAAGGACAGGGAGAAATCCTTAAAGTTACCGTTACAGGCAAAACAGACTCAACTTGGGGAAAACTATTCATTTATTACTAAAACTAGCAGGAGAATGAGACAGAGAACAAGATAACCTCCCCCAACCTCTCCCTCTTCTCAAGCTTAACATTATCTCTACTACCTTCCCCCCCCGAGTGGCACAGGGGGGAAGAGGGAATGGGGGTTGCAGTCAGCTCATCACATGTTGTTTCATGCCGCTGTTTCATCGTTGGGGGAAGAACACCTCGCATGCCTCCTCTGCTCCTTCGTGGGGTCCCTCCCATGGGCCACAGTCCTTTGTGAAACTGCTCCGGCGTGGGTCATCTCTTCCACAGGGTGCAGTCCCTCTAGAACAGCTGCCCCAGTGGGCCCTCCACGGGCCACAGCCTTCTTCAGGCATCTACCTGCTCCAGCATGGGGTCCTCCACGGGCTGCAGGTGCATCCAACGGTTCCTAGCCCAGCTTATCCCAGCTGAAACTGTCTCATGGACCACGGCAACGGTTTATAGTATATACAATTCTATGTAGGCACTTTAATCCATGCCCTGACCTTGATCATATTACTAAAAGAATCTGGTATAAACAAGTTACTGTGTCTAGTCATGGTAGCCCCGGATTAGAGCACAATTGGCCTATTTTTAATTCTTAAAGTTTTCCAACACTTGGGAAAGGAAAATTTAGTTTTGTTATTATCTAGGAAGGTATTTGAGGTACACACTATCATTATTGAATTAGTTAAGTTTCTATTCTCTACAGCTTATATTACAGCCGCCTACAGGGGGGAAAGTTTAGAAGGCATCCTCATGAACTTTGACATGGTTATAGAATCACAGAATCATAGAATGGTTAGGGTTGGAAGGGACCTTCAAAGATCATCTAGTCCAACCCCACTGCAAGGAGCAGGGACATCCCCAAGCAACTAGATCAGGTTGCTCAGAGCCTCATCCAACCTGGCCTTGAAGGTTTCCGGGGATGGGGCATCCATCACCTCTCTGGGCAACCTGTTCCAGTGTTCTACAACCCTCATTGTAAAAATGTTTTTCCTAGTATCTAAACTAAATGTACCTCCTTCTATTTATAAACCATTACCCCTCGTCCTATCACAACAGGTCCTGCTATAGAGTTTCTCCACATCTTTCTTATAAGCCCCCTTTACGTACTGAAAGGCCACTATAATGTTTCCCTGGAGCCTTCTCTTGTCCATGCTGAACAGCCCCAACTCTCTCAGCCTGTCCTCATAGGAGAGGTGCTCCAGCCCTCTGATCATCTTTGTGGCTCTCCTCTGGACCCTCTCCAATTGAGCCATGTCCTTCTTATGTTGGGGGCTCCAGAACTGGACACAGTACTCCAGGTGGGGTCTCATGAGAGCAGAGTAGAGTGGCAGAATCACCTCCCTCGACCTGCTGGCCACACTCCTCTTGATGCAGCCCAGGATGCAGTTGGCCTTCTGGGCCATAAGAGTGCATTGCCGGCTCATGTTGATCTTCTCGTCCACCACCACTCCCAAGTCCTTCTCCTCAGGGCTGCTCTCAATCCATTCTCCGCCCAGCCTGTATTGTGCTTGAGATTGCCCAGACTCATGTGCAGGACCTTGCACTTGGCCTGGTTGAACTTCATGAGGTTTGCATGAGCTCACCTCTCCAGCATGTCAAGGTCCCTCTGGATGTCATCCCTCCCTTCCAGCATGTTGACAGCACCACACAGCTTGATGTCAAACTATGTACAAACTAAGGGAAATTAATCAACAGCAGAGTGTTGGAGGAACAAGGAATAAGTGTGGTTTCTAGTGATCTGGTGAAAAAAAAAAAAGTATATTAAGTCAAAACATAGCAACTTAGTATGTTAATATACTGTCAAGTGTATGTGATGGGACTCTAGTCAGAGTCAGCAGAGGGGAGACTAGTTTGCCTCATCTGCTTCTCTAAAATCTTTTTTGATAGAGTAAAGGATTCTGATGTAAAGACCCTCAGTAGTACAACAGCATAAGCCATAATACAGGCATAGGATGGTATGGGAAGCCTCCAAAGATATAAGCACAAGCTGAAAATTATCTGATGCTGGTCACTATAGGAATGTAACCTTGAGAGCAGAGTTGAACCAAGTGTAGTGCACAACAAGGAGAACAAAGAGTGTGTGTCCAAAATACATGAAACATCCTGCATGTGGTGAAGACAGAGAGGCTAGCAAGAAGGCATAAAGGCATTGCTTCTCTGGGTTAAGGATGCTGAGCTGATCGAAATTGTAACTTAAATGTCAGTAGGTCCCCCATTACCTTTGCAATGTTCCCTGTTGCCTTCCCTAGAGAAGACCGTGCTGCTTTTTTTGTTTGCCATTCACTGCACTTTGCTGTTACAACTTAGCCATTGCGTGTAAAGTATTATCTTTTAGTCTACTACTGGATTAAGCAAATTAGAGTTTTAAAGAGCTATGTGTGGGACTGGTGGGGGAGTAGTAGTTATGTGTATTTGTACATGTTTTTCTACTCTAACCTTCCCAGATGACAGTGATGGATAGTGAAGTGCTGAACCACAGTAAAATGGAATGAAACACTGAAGGACTGCAATCTTTAAAGTCAGATTTTACCAGAGTAAAAAAAGAATGTTTTAGAGTATGATAGATCTGTAAATACTGAAAATTGAAATGCTTTCCATTAAATTTGAAATTAAATATTTGTTGATAAATCTAGTATGATTCTGCTTTCTGTTGCAGAGAGAGTCTCTAGAGTGGCTGAGTCTGCTATCAAAGGTCAGACTCCTTGCAGCGCGGTGTTACGCTTCTGCCCCCTCTGCTCCATTTTTAAGGGATCCTTGGCTGGATAAATCACCTCAGTGAACAACTATGCACCCTGTCCCTCCTTGCAGAAGAGCCCATCTGATCCACAGTGCAGCTGCCACAGAAATATAAGCAGATAGTAGTCTGCTTTGCTACCCAACCATGTCCTCTTCCAAAATGTGTACAATCCATTGTCTTTTCAATAAGGTGTAGACAAAGTGAATTATAACAGTTTTATCAATTTTCACAGCAGAAGAAAGTTGTTCTTCTCTGTGTAGCTTATAGCACTTGACATATTCCTACTAAACTGGAGAAAGCTAGTAACCTTTTTTTTTTTGTCTAGAAAGATGATTTCACCACAAATTATGAGGTATCTGACATTAGACTTACCACTAAAATGCTTGGAATCAGCAATATTTGTGTTAGTGAACAGTCTATGTTTGTGTATGATGCACTGTCTGGAATGATGGAATTCCCAGCCTGGTTAATTCTGGTTACACAGCTTTTTGCATGGTAGTTTTGGTGATAATAATCAGCAGTTTCAAAATGCGTATATTTTGTCATTTTTTCTTTTTAGATCATTCCCCATATATTTCCACTAGGCAAATATATGTTTCATACGTGAGCTGATGTTAGGTTAAATCTATTTTCAACACTTCATATAATATATAATAAGCAGATGCAAATCTATACATTTTAACATAAGCATCATGCAAAACAGAGTGTTAAACAAAACAACAACTTCTATTTCCCAGGGCATTTACAAGTGCTACAGGTATACTCAGTTCTGTAGTTTGCAGTGTCTAGAGCCTCTACTTCCACTTAAAGTAGGAACAACCATAAATGACATATGCAATGGGCATTTATAATATGGAACTTTTCAAAGGTCTTAAATCTAACTATTAAAGTACATATACAAGAGCATTTTCTTTTCTGAATTTTTTTTTGATGATACTATAGCTATATAGATGTCATCTATATTTAAAAATACAACGGAATAAAAAATCTGAGGCATTATGGCCTGATCTGCTCCCATATAGTCTGTACATGGCTATCACAATTTAGAAGGCTCTTTGCTAGAAATCCTAATTTCTGAAGGTATATTTAGTATGACAAGGACTAGGTCCATGCATAACTGAGTTGGGAACTGCTGTAAACAACTGCTGTTTGTAAATGTCCTTAGACTGTAAACCTTTGATGACTCCCTCCCTGCCAAACTCCCTTTATCACCTTAGTTCTTTTCAGAAGTAGATACAGTGGATTACTGCCTCCAAATCTCACCGTCAGCCTGAGTTCTCCTTTATCTACTGTAGCTGCCAACTTTGTTAGTCCAAATACTGTGCTAAGATAAAGAAAGCTTGCTTCTTTGAACATAATTGCTTTGGAATTTTTAACATCAGTAAGTGCTATAGACAGATAGATACATAGACAGACAGATAGATAAACAAAGATTTGTGCTCTCCACTTTCACCATCTGTCAGATTGTTAATCATGCAATGGAGTATGAGTGACATTTCATAAACTGTTCCCTCTGCTGTCTGCTTCTTCTTGCATACAGACCTATCATCTACAAAAGAGTGTAGAAAATTTCAAATGGGAACTATTTCTGCTTACCACATAAGCTCCACAAAGTCATGAGGGGAATTCTTCAATGAATATGTATCTGAGACATTTGATGGGTGATTTGCTTTCCTGTTTTACATATTTTTCATGCAAAGGTACTTTGCTAGCAAATGAATGGAAGTGGAAGTCTCATAAACTTACTAAGAGGTCATTCTATCTGGATCTTTATACAGCCTAAACAGATTTGTGTGGAAAATTTTTTTGAAAGTGACTTCTGCTTTTTATTTGCTTAGACCATTAAGTCTATTTAAAATATAATACTGTCAAATTTGAGTCCATGCTTTTGTCAATCTGCTTAAAAATGATCAGTTAGACCCTTGATACTTTGCTGAGCTTGCCCAGATGAATAGTCACTCTGAAATAATTGCAGGAATTTACAAGTTAGTATCAGCATAAATTAAGGCATAAGTTACAGTTCATTATTGTTGAAATGAATACTATTTATTCAACCACATCTCAGAATACAGAAATAGAATGAGGCTAACACCATCCCAGTATTTGTATTCATACTTTGGTTTTTTAACTCTCATATGTAACAGGACCATTGCCCTGGAACCACTCCAAGAAATCAATGGAATAGACATGATAATTTACTTTATCTACTTCAAGTATTCATTCACTAAGCATTTCTTAATCCATATTTCATTAATGCATTATGATATCTAACATGTCAGTTATATTAATGGGAAATTTATATCACATCTAGATTATATAAAAATCATTATTATTAAAATTTGTATTTATATGCGGCTGATAAAATAGTTATTTTTATCATAGATTCATAGGATAAGTTTGGGTCGGAAAGGACCTTAAAGACCATCTAGTTTCAATCCTCTAGCCATGGGCAGGGTTATCTTCCATTACACCACATTGCTCAAAGTCCCATCCAAACTCGCCCAGAACATTTCCAGGGACGGGGTAATTACCACCTCTCTGGGTAATGTGTTCCAGTACCTCACCATCCTCATAGTGAATAATTTCTTCCTCTTATGTAACCTAAATCTACCTTCTTCCAGTGTAAAGCCATTACCTCTCATTCTATCACTACATGCCCTTGTCAAAAGTCCCTCTCCAGCATTCTTGCAAACACTCTTTAGGTACTTGACCTTGCACTTAAGCTTGTTGAACTTCATGAGGTTGGCATGGGCCCACTTCTCGAGCCTGTCAAGGTCTCTCTAGATGGCATCCCTTCCCTCCAGCATATCAATTGCACCGCAGAGCTTGGTGTTGTCGACAAACTTGCCGAGAGTGCACTCTATCCCACTGTCCGTGATGCCAACACAGATATTAAACAGCACCAGTCCCAATATAGACTCCTGAAGAACACCACTCGTCACCGGACTCCACCTGGACATCGAGTTGTTGACCACAACTCTTTGAGTGCAGACGTCCAGCCAATTCCTTATCCACTGGCTGGTCCATCCATCAAATCCATGTCTCTGCAGTTTAGAGACAAGGATGTCATGCAAGACAGTGTCAAACACTTTGCGCAGCTCCAGGTAGATGGCATCAATTGCTCTTCCTTTATCCACCAATGCTCTAACCCCATCGTATAAGGCCACCAAATTGGTCAGGCATTATTTACCCTTAGTGAAGCCATGTTGGCTGTCATAAATCACCTCCTTATTTTCCATATGCCTTAGCATAGTTTCCAGGAGGATCTGCTCCATGATCTTGCGACGCACAGAGGTGAGATTGATCGGTCTATGTAGTTCCTTGGGTCTTCCTTTTCCTTTTTAAAAAAATGACAGCTATGTTTCCCTTTTTCTAGTCACTGGGAACCTCACTGGACTGCTACAGCTTCTCAAATATCATGGACAGTGGCTTAGCAATTTCATCTATCAGTTCCCTCAGGACCTGCTGATGCATTTCATCAGATCCCATGGACTTGTGCACCTTCAGGGTTCTTAGATGTTCCCGAACCTGCTCTTCTCCTACAGTGGCCAGTTCTTCATTCTTCTGGTCCCTGCCTTTGCATTCTGCGACTTGGGTGGTGTGGCTAGAGGACTTGCCAGTGAAGACTGAGGCAAAAAAGTCATTAAAAAGCTTAAAAGCTTAAAAAGCTTCTACTGCTACATTATTAGGAAAAAATAAACCATGAAAGTGTGAGACCATTGCAGAATGGGGTGGATGTTTCAGTGGCAGCAGACCCAGACAAGGCTGAGGTACTTTGCTGCCTTTGACTCGATCTTCAGTTATAAAGGCTCCCAGGTTAGAGACTCCTTGTAGTCCATTTCAGCCTACATGATTCTGTAATTCTACAATTCTGTGAGATCTTATCTTTCTTTTGCCTCTTCCTGAGCTTAAACACAATACTGGTACACCTATTCATATTTCCAGCAGCTTGCCGGAGAAGCTATGGCACTGTTTTTTGATAGCTGAAATGCTAATTGAAACACAACAGACTAACCTTCTCATGGTCTGCCCTCCAAATAGTAAGATTCTCTGCTGAGATCTGGGCTCAGAGAAACATGACATGTTCTAAAGAGGAAAATGCCTTTTTTTTTTCTCATTTGGCTTGCTACTCAGAAGTTTCCTATGTTTCCTGTTCCTCTCTATTTTGCAGTAAGCATCCATGTATACTAAGCATGAAAATGAAGAATTCGTACATAACTTGTGTGCCACAACTTTCTGCATAACATCTGGATTGTGATAACACTGTATTTGTGTACTTTCCTGCAATAGTATTTTCTAGTCACATAGAAAACTTTTTTTTTAACTTTTTTTTTTAAACATTGATTTGTTCCTTCATCCTGAAAATTCTCACATATGCTTGAATAACTCAGTCCTCTGGTGCTGTGCTTTTATTCCCGTTAGATTTATATCAATATATTTTCTCATTAAAAACCCATTCTATTCTCTTAGCTCCTGCTACATAAAGATGAATTACCCTGATTCTTCTGGGTACCACTGCAGTTGATGAAGTCAGTGTGAGTTCTCATTGCCCACCATATTTGCAAGTGTGTCAAGTTTAGCTTTCTCCTTTTGCCTTTGTCTATTTTTCCTCCTTTACCATAAATGTAAATGTTTAATTTGTGTGGATTTTGTTTGGTTGTGGGTTTTCTTTTTTAAGAAATAGTTTGCAATCTTGAGTTTAGGTATTCCCCTTTCATATTTCCTGTTCAACTGGAAAGTTCAGCTGCCAAATGACAGTAATTGCCTGTTTCTTTTCCCAGTAACATCTAAGATTCACTACTTTCATGTTTCTTCAGAATAGCTGTGCTTACATTACTTAGTCAAGTTGTCATCACAGTGCAAATAATGCAATTCATTATCATCATGTCATTTGCAATGTGAGAGAGGTGATGAGACAAAATGAGAAAATAGTGCTTCCTATCAAAAAAGAGAATTGTAAACATTTCTTTGAGGTTGGGGAGTTGCTAAGTATATTTTCCAGCTGCAAAATAAATATGTAATGGGGATACATAGCACTGTTCTTGGCTTGAACATTCACATTAGGAACTTGTTAGTTGTCTAATACTAGTTTCTTTAATAAGTAAGTCCCAAAACTTTCAGTGGCTGGAGTGTCACTTGCTGAGATTAGTTATTTACACTATTCAATGATATTTGAAAAAAAAAAACAAAAAAACAAAAAAAAAACAACAAACCCTCTAGAGTTGGGGACAGGGATTTCAGCTAGACAAGACATTTTGTTTTTCAGGTACTTGTAAAATTTGATAAACAAGCAGTTGTACATCCCCTTGAGCTACTATATTTAGACAAGTGGAACAGATGGTATGGCTCTGCCTCTGCAGAGAAACTTAGATACTGATGAAGACAATGCCATTATTACATGTGCAATCCTGAGAGTGAATTGTAAAGGTAAGGGATGGGGAGATAAGACCCTTTGTGACCTCTGGTTATGGTCACAAAAATGAAGATGTAAACCAAATAACACTGTTAAGGTTAAGACTGCTGACATTCTTGCCAGTAAGCATTACTATGCAATGAAAATATGTCGCAATTAAATTAACCACTCCTGAACAATTTAAGTCATACAACCAGAGCCTTTGCTGTGATGTGGAGTTAGTTGTCTCCCTCATATACACCTTCTGCTATCCCCTCATATACATCTTTTGCTATCCCCATTGCTCCTGGAGTTTACAGATATGCTGAAACAGTGCTGGTTTTCTAATAGTGTGCTATGATGTACCTGTTCCCAGGCTCAGGAGTTATTTTCACCATTGGAGCAGTACAGGAAGCTGGCACAAAGGTAAGATTCTAATGTGTCAGGCAGTGAGTTTCAAGAACATTCCTTGATGCTGGAGTAAATTGGGATATAGTGCTGGCACATAGTAGACTCTTGACACATTAGTTGTTCCATTCAGAACAGTGTCACTGACACATCTGTGACTCTCTTTTCTTCCTTTAGGTTCAAAAACTAACAGCTACTGAGAAAATGCAAATATCTTGGAGGAGCTGTGAGTTCACCTGAGAGTGGTACTCCAAATCTCATTAAATCTGGCTAGATCAGATTTCAGATAAAGAAATAGAGTTGATCATTTAGGAGAAATGTTATGGCCTGTCAACTTTCTTCCGGGTATTCAAACCAAAGTTTGATGGTGTCTGTTGTGCCAGTGTAATTGGACCTTTCCAAACACATTTAATTAGACTGCTCTGTAATGGAACCCAGTTACACATCCTTATATTTTTAAGTGAAAAACAAAAGATTCTTTTATCCCACAGAAGGGCCATGATTTTTCAGACATTAAGTGACAGTTCATAGTGATATTTTTGTATTGGTTTTGTTAAAAAAGTACAAAAAACCCAAACATGTTAATGTAGATAAGACACATTGAAATGTGAAATATGAAATGCAGCAAATGAAACAGTGCCTATTATCTCTTTTGCTGTCACTTTCCCTAGAAGACACAATCATAACAATTCTCCTTTCATTTCTAGAGCTGAAAAATCACTGCAGTGTCATTTCTGTTTTCTACAAATGTTTTCTTCTGTTCCCATCAGTCATTAAGGATAAATCTATATAGCAGAGTCCAGAGCTGGTTTGAGTCCTGAGAGCAGTATATCTGTGTAAGTTCAGCCTAGCAAATGGAACCCTTGACAAAAAAAAAAAAAACCTTCCTTATTCATTGTTCTACACATATATAACCCAAATTTTACATTTTTGTCTGAAATTGGACCCATCTGAAAATCCAAAGCAAAATTTGTGAGAAGACTAGGAGTAGTGAAGCTCCAATTGACTTTACTATATAGCTATGGCTTTCAAATCTGCACAGAAGTGAAGTCAAATTCCTCACAAAAGAATTTCAAATTTCTTGACGGGCATTTTTTTTTTAAGTTTTAGTTTTCTAAGAAGTCCCAAAATCAGTATTTGAAAGAGATGGGATATGGTAGATTACAGTTGTGTAGATTTTGCTTTATTCTGCTTGTAGCTTGTATATATGTATATGCATTCCTTAAGCATGAGTGTAGTTTGTGACATTTTATATAGTTGAGTCTGAACTCAGTGTGAGAAAGGCATGGACATACTGGAACAAGTCCAACACAGGTCTAAAAGGATGATTAAGGGTTTGGAGCACCAATCGTATGAGGGAGGTTGAGAGATTTGGGGCTGTTCAGACTGCAGAAGAGAAGGGTCAAGGGAGGGTTCTTATTAATGGGTGGTCAAACACAGGAATAGGTTGAACAGGGAGGTTGTGGAATCTCCATCCTTTAGAGATATTAAAAACTTGACTGCACACAGTCCTGGCCAACATGCCATACAGGGCCCTGCTTGAGCAGCGGAGTTGCACCAGATGGTCCCAAGAGGCAGTTTCTAACAGCCATTCTGGGATTTTGTGATTACAGATGTCTGCTGTGTGTGTGCTTTGGCTGGATAGCCAATGAACCCAATAGCATGGCATAGAGCTGATTGGGAGCTGGTATTCATAATTTCTATGAAAACTGCAAAAGATTTTGAAAAGCAAAACTTTTCCTCCCTCCCTTTGGAATTTTTGTGCTGCAAGACCTTGAACAATACAAGGATTTCCAGAAAATTGACTGGAGGAATAAATGCTCACAAAACCAGCTTATTAAAATAAACTCCATATTAAAAATATATCCTCCAAAATGCTTGAACTAAAGGACCGTGTGCACACAAGTAGAAGACAGTAAAATGCAGCACTTATTTTAATTCTGAAGACTACTTTCTCTACAAAAAAAAAAAAAAAAATTATTAATATTGTTTGCATCTCATGACTGAAAAAAAAGTAGTTCCCTACCATTTAATTGGATACATATATTTAAGAAAGGAAGAAAACATTCTTTATGCATAAATTCTGTATGCAATTAAATGTTTTAATGAAGGTTCTTCTGTCCTTCTAACTTTGTGTCCTCCACTCAAATATTTTAATTATATTATTTTGGAATATGACTTCTTTTGAAAAAAAAAAAAAACAAAAAACAAAACCAGCCAAAACCCACAACTTCTTAAGGACTCAGCAGAGGAGGATGGGAAAGCATAACTCTTGAAATATACATCGTGAACTTCCTGGGACAGGAAAAGTCTCTAAGTCTGTCTTTCTCCCTTTTGCTAATTTTCTACTGCAGTGGTCTGGAGAAAGGAGACCCCTGATACTCTATTTTCACCTCTGGCTTCTGGCGGAGTTGCTATGGTTACAAACTATCAGACCAGACTGGCATTTCAATGTACACAGTCATAGTGCTTTGCAAGAAAGGAACTGAACTCTCACATATATTCTACTCCTCCCCATCCTCACCACCTCCCACCCCTCCACTCCTTTCAGGACTGTAGCCTTTGAAAACTCTTCGGGAGATTTGCTTAATTAGGGACATGAAACATTTTCCAGTGTCAGGCTAACAACAACGACATTTCTTTCATGTCTAAAGACATGAATTTGTAACTGCAAATACATGCACATAATTATGTATGACCATTAGTCCTCTGGAGTTTAAAAGACCTGCTCACATAAAGAAAGTTAGCTGTGAATGTTTGTTTTATTTGTCACTTACATCATATCCTCCTCTTCAGTTAAGATCACTCTAAGATGATTCTAACAATATGTAGGGCGATGTTTAATGTAGAAATTGTAGGTTGCAATTAATTCATTCTTTTGGCAACTATACAGATGCTTATAGGATATATGTCCATCAATATACTGGGTTACGGACACGTAATCCTTTTAAAAATGTATTTGTTCATATTGTTACTGAAATCCAGAATAAAACTCCTTAACAGCAATGAGAAGTTAAGAAGCAGGCACTTCTTTAGTGCAGAGCTGGGCGCACGGGGGATCACTCCACCTAGTGTGTGCACCTGTTCAATCTGACAGCGCAGGTTAAATACACACCTGTTACACATATTCACTAGACTTATGAGAAATATGGTACATAAACATTAACTTTCCTGGAAGTCATTATAATATTCCTCCACCCACTTGCGCATGCTCAGTCTTTTGAGTCGAGGGTCTTCTGGTGATCTTGGGGGTCATCAGAGCTCCCCCTCCTCGATTTTGCTGGTTGAACCCCTCCTTAAAATCTCCATATATGGTCTTGAGAACAAGGTCGCGCTGTCCTTGAATTTTCTGGCTCCAAACTGATGTCTCAGGGCCTATTTTCTACAGGTGGTGTTTGGGACCTACTATTGTTCTGCCACTCTTTTTAACTACCCCAGACATGCTAGGCTGACTTTTAACAAATGAGATATTGTACTAACTCTAAGATTCCCATCCCTTTAAAGACAAATAGATTTCATATAAAATTTAACCTATGTGACTACAGTTCTACAGTTAGCAAGAATCACCCCACACTGATATTTAATTTTCAATGTTTATGTCATGTAACGATACGGAAGAAAAGCACTAGCATAATACACATAGGTTGTTTTGAATACTTTTTGCTTCAACAAATAAAATCCACTTTTAATGTGATTAAATAATTGAAACTGCAACAGTTAAAACGGGAAAAGATTTGTGAAAGATATAACTATTTTTAGGATCACTTGAAGGCTAAAATACTATTTACACACCAGTGGCTAAAGTTCAGAAATCTTGTGAAAGTTTATTTATGTTCAGTGCAAAATTTAAAATAGGTTCTTTGCCTCAAGTAATTCAATTGCTTTTTAAATAATTTTTATTGGAATTCGGTACTTAATGTCATTTGGACACCAATGAGCTGGGCAATATTATTAAAAAGCCATAGGAATATCATGTCCCTGTACCATGACTGACTTTGACCTTAATTTCTAATTTTTACTGCTTAGGATTTTCTTTTTCCTAGTAATGCTTGTGATCTAATCAGTGCAGCACCTTCACAGCTTCTGTCATTGATAATCTGTTACCAGTTCTGATCAGCTACTATTTACTAAAAAGGGAAAAGTGAATAATTTTTTTCAAGTATTTTGAAGAAAGGGAGATGGTCATTTTGACACAACTGCTGTGCCTCATCTAGTTCAGCTTTTCCTTGCCCTGTTTTAGAGGGACCTTATTTGAGCAGTTCTACAATAACTTTTAAATCTTTCAACCTGGCATCAAAATAACTTTCTTCCTCATCAAAAAATCATCTGTACACTACACTATCAGTTGCACATTCCATTCTCCCACAGTGGACATTGCCATTCTGTGAAAAGCAAACAAAACATACCTATTGATTTATTTTACTTATCTACAATTGTTCCTTCCTTCTATATAATTCTGGACTTTGGGTCTTATAGTCATCATGCAGTAAAGTATGGCTTATTTTTCTTCCCAATCTGCTCTGAGAACTCTTTTAGTGTTTCACTCTGTTAACTCCACAAACACAGAATCTTGCCATTCACGTCAACATCATTCAATCCCAGGTCCATAACAAGGAATCAGTACAGGTTATCAGATCATCATGTGAGTGCTAAAACCAGCTGTTACCAAGAGGAGATGAGATTTTTTTTTAAAAAAATAACTTTAATAATACTCTCCAGATAAAACTTTCTAATAAGTAAATTTTACTGGTGTTCCTCAAGGTGATGTTCCCAACTTCCTGATTTTTTGTCTTGTTTTGTTTTCAGAAAATCTTTTGTGTATCTGTTCTGTAACAATAAGCACAGAAGAGACAAGAATTTCAGCCAAAACTAAATCGCCTGTGAGTCAGACAAAAAACACATGAATACATCCACATGCACTGTTAGTAAGAGAGATTTTTCCGTTTGGTTGGTTGTGGGTTTTTTTTTTTTTTTGGCAAGACTGTGATACCTCTGTGTGGTTGTATGCATCTTCTGCACACGTTTATGAACAGAAAGGATTCTCAGATGTTCAAGGTCATGTTTAGAGGCAGCGCTTGAAGACTGAATTGTAAAATTATACGGATAGAATCATATCCTTGTTTTATAAGAAGACTTACTTTTAACTTTCTCAGAAATACAAGTTCAAGGATCTGATATTGGCTCAAAAACTGTTGACTGCAGATTCAATTTGGGCAACAAGACTGCCTGATCTGTGGCAATTTTGAAACTGATCAGACAACAAGAATTTGAGTAGTCCCTTTAGACACCTGTGTTGGTTTGGGGAACAAAAAGTATCAATCTGGAAAAGAAAAAGGTCTTTGCAGTTCTGTGCAGAACAAGAAAGACTTCTTGATAAATATTTGACAAACTCTCAACCACAAGAGGAAGTTATATAGATATAGATGATATACAGATAGAGATAGAGACAGATAAGATATAGATGATATAGATATAGATGACATAGATATACATATAGATATAGATGGTATAGGTATAGGTATAGGTATAGGTATAGGTATAGGTATAGGTATAGGTATAGGTATAGGTATAGGTATAGGTATAGGTATAGGTATAGGTATAGGTAGATATATATCAAAGTTTTTGTAGCCATAAACTCCAAATTTTCTGGTTCATCTGAATTTCTGAGGTATTCTAGGGCATCTCAAATGAAGTCTCTCATGGCTAAGCAGTTGAATCCCATGCTAAAACAGGCAAAAAGAATGGCAACACAATGGATGGAAAGATATTTTTGGCTAACTTTAGCATCTGGATCAGCTGTTGAACACCGGTAGATTAAGAACTTGCATTCCTGGAAAGGACTGGATACAGTTAGTTTGACAGAACTGCTAGGGTCTGGTTTGGATGAGGCTGAAAGAACTGTCAATACTAAAATGTTTAGTGAAGCCTATGAAAAGTATAAAATATTGTTCCCAACTCTTGCAGCAATGATCGGTCAAAGTGTAATAGGTACAAGGACACATTAGACTTACATAGCTTTATATCTTTTCGTAACAACTCATCTTTTCTGTTCTATGAAATTGCCTACAGTTATGCTGCACATCAAATATGTGCAGCAGGAAATACTGGACAGAAATAAAAACCCCCTACTTACACGGGCATCGAACTAACGTGTATGTTGTAGCATTAATTTGTCCCAAATGAAAATGTTTTAGATTTATCTTCACTTCAGAAACATAAAGAACTTAACAGTAGAAGATGTGTAAAAAATTTCTGGCAGTAATTATGGGAACAAAATCCCTGATAAATAAAGTAAGCAATGTATATTGAACACAATGAAAAAGCTGAAAGTTCTCATTTTTCTCTAATCAATAAATTGCCTGGCCCATCCGGATTTGGATTGCTCACCCTAAAGTGATGAATCTGTAATATCAGCAGGCTGTTCAGATTTCCATTTTTATAAATTAAATTTTACTTTCTAAAGACATGAACTCTCACTGATTTCAGTGTGAATAGTATCATTTATTTGAGGAACTGAGGCAATGTATAAAACTAGATGTAGCTTGGCATGGCATGGCGAGGCAAAAAGTACTTCCAGTTAGTTTTATTTCCCCGTATGGCTAAATAGAAAAAGAAAAAAATAGAACTATATTTTGTAGGCTTAAGAAACTGTATAGATGATCTCTGTAAAAATTGAAAAAATTATTTATAATTTTTATCTGTAGTCCACACATTTGATGTGTCATTATATGATTTCTGCAAGGCCAAGTTAATGCTGTAGTAGATCAATACCTTTATATCAGTAACAGGAATCCAGTTAGGCCTGTATTGACTCTGCCAATTTTAGTCACCAAGGCATCTAACTTTCAGTCTTTCAATAATCAGCAGAGAGAGATAGAAGTTTCCGAAAAATGATTCAAATATTAAGCAACTCCATTTATAAGAAGGCCGAGTTGCCCTTTGAAGAACCTCTCTTTTCATTATCATCTAAATATCTAAGAACTAGCCGATAGCTTAACTGAGCGTCTAGAATCAGGTCGAATGACTACTGTATGTTTTATTGTGGTTAGAAAAGTAAACAAACAGACTGGGCACAGCAAGAATCCCCCTTCCTCTGCTGCAGAGTCTGTATGAGGAGTGCCTCTTAGATACTTTTGAGTACAAACCGCAGCGTTGTCATGTGAAGGGACATACCCAGGCATACGTTTAAAAGACATGTCAACTATCTTCCATGCCAACCTCCTGTAATCAAAGCTGCTTTTGCTGGTTACCCTAGGTAGCCATTTACTGTCTCTTGGCTACAGTGCAATCAGGCCAATGCTTTTCATCTTCGCAATTTATTTTCTGTTGTGTGACCAGTCTGACGATTCTGACATTAGAGCCATTGCCAGCTCCCATGCAGGGGATAATCTTCCTCCTTAATTGGAACCGCTCAGTGTAACCAGCAGAGTAAGGGACTGCTGCTACTGCAAGATCACCTGCTGGCTGAAGAGGCATTTCAAGCAGCCACAGGGAGCTGCGATTTAGCCTGTTTCACTTACTAAAACTTTACTCCAGCAGTAAATTACTATCTTGCCTGTATAGAGAGAGAGTCTACTGAAGACCTTCAGAAGGAAAATTTGTTCCTTTCAGACTTTTAGCTCTCAAGTAGAATGGTGCAGGAAGGATATATTTCATGTAAAAGAAAAAGAATCTTTTTAAACATTAACTTTGATAAAACTATTTCCCAGTAAGTAATAGATTAGTTACTAGGTTGTTCCTGTATATTCTGATACTCTGATATCCTGGGATGTATCATTGAGAGTTTACACTGCTTCCACTGAAATAAAAATAGAAGAAAATTATTCCCTTTTGATCAAAAAGAAAAAGAAAAAAAAAACATACAAAAGGAAAACAATAATTCAAAAGATGTTTGAGTATGAAGGAATTAAGATATGTAAGTAGATATACACATATGAACAAGGAGAATCAGACATATAACTGGCAAAAATATGAGCCAGCATGCATCAAAGTCATTTTCTAATCTAAAGAAGACATCTTTGTGTGTGTATGTGTATAGAAATACATGCATGTATGTGTAGCTGAGAATTTCAAGAATCAAGAACAATGCTCTGCAAAGGGAAAGATCTGCATAATAATAATCTCATTAGTTAAAACTCTCCTTTCCTATCCTGCCTAGCCTTGACCTGCATAAATTATGCAGGCTTCAGACAGCCTTTCTAGCTTTTTTTGCTGAATAGATGAGCCTGCTGCATAGCTAAAGCAGATGACCTTCAGATGCTTTTTCAGAACAGCATTAATCTGTCAGAGACTGCTAGGAAAACAACAACAACAAAAAACTAACAAAAAAACCCCACCAAAGCAAAACCAAAAAAACCCCACAGAAATAAACCCAAACAACCCACACAATAGTACAATAGTAGAACTTAGATTCCGTTTAAGTGAGAATTTTTTGTTGTTGTTGTCGTTGTTTCCAGAGCTGAAATGAATCTAATCCATAAAGCAACTTTCTAAACAGAACAGGAAATACTGCAAGATGAAGTTTCTAAGTTTTAGAGAAAAAATTCAAGTCTTTCCATGTCTATTTTCTACATGAAGTTATGTGTTCTTGGCTGACTGTAGTCTTCAAAGATCTTTCTTCTCAGGATCCCTGTAGGAAAAATTGCTAAAACTTCATAAATGTTGTCTTAGAATTTTTATAATCCATTTCAGTAACATGAATGAAATCAACACGCTGTAATTTCTGGAGACTAAATAAGATCCCTAAATCTGTCTAACAAAAGCTAAAGAGAAATATTTGGTTTTTATAATACTTCTGTGCCTTATAGTTATTGTAGAATACCCTGGGTTGTACTCAGACAGGCAATTTAAAAGTACACTTTTCTTAAGAATACAAAATCTTACCCTACTGTATGATATGAGGCTAAATTATATTGACTACCAATAGGATCCCATGCCATGTATTTGTTTTGCCTTAGACTCTAGTGTGTCTAGCCTTAAATGAAGATCCTATTACCTGTGTAAGTGCAGATCAAAAAAAAGACTTCCCTTACTCAAAACAAGTCACAGCCTCATTCAAGAGACTGGTACTATACATCTGCCCATGTGGCTTAGGATCTGGTAGAACTAGAATATAAA
This sequence comes from Tetrax tetrax, assembly GCA_009806455.1. NCBI lineage: Eukaryota > Metazoa > Chordata > Aves > Otidiformes > Otididae > Tetrax > Tetrax tetrax. Next base: position 79,409 of record WHYT01014636.1, read on the forward strand.
ACTGGCAGAATGACGGACATACCAAAGGATTTAAATTTGTGCAATAAATGTAGTCAAGGTTTCTGCCAGAAGTTATGGCTTGAAATTGACCATTTCATTCACAAGTAAAAGATCAATGATGACTTGCAATTGTCATATACTCACATTGGCCTACTAGTGATGCTTGCCATATGAACCCAAACTTGTGTCAAATTCCTGTTTACTGGAATACAGAAAAGGAGGGAGCCAGCTGAGTCCAGTGCAACCACATGTTTTAGTTTGAAACTGGAGTTCTAATATGTATTATTATACTCTTAAATTATTAACCTCTCTTTTCACATGGCCCCAGATTTCAGATAAATCTTCGTTCTCTGAATTTTACACTTCAGCCATGCAATCACTAGGAAAAAACAACAGGCTGGAAGGACCTCCAGATGTCTAAAGCAGTCTAACTTCGACATTACATCAGATTCCTCTCCTAAGAAGGAAGGCTGAGAGAGTTGGGGTTGTTCAGCCTGGAGAAGAGGAGGCTCCAGGGACACCTTATAGTGGCCTTCCAGTACCTAAAGGGAGCTTATAAGAAAGACAGGGACAGGCTTTTTAATAGGGCCTATTGTGATAGGACAACATGCATAAGATTTTGCTTGGCAGAAAATTTATTTCTTTGGCTTTTTGGCTGTTGGCTGCTGGTTTATGATCTGGAGAACACCAGGTCCATTCTGCCTCCCATGCTGAGCTCCAAATTGCTTCTAATAGGTTTGTCAGTTAGGTGTCTATTTTCCCACATCTGAAGAGATCTAGAGAATTGGCATCATTCTGACAAATTCCCCTAAGGGATCCATCTGGAAAGGTTCCTCAGAGAACACCTGACACACCTACTGGACCAAACTGCATAAATATAGTGGCACCAATCATCTTCGGAAGCTAGCTTGGAAGAAAGGATAAGATCCATAGGCTCAGTGTGTCAAAACTGATTTTCTGCAAGAGGACTATTGCATTTTCTCTTAGAAGAACCTTGCTCAAGGATACAGTAACGCATCCCATCAGCTTGAGATCTCAGATTTCTATCAGCCATGAATACAGAGGCCTCCTTTAACCACAGAGCTGGTCTTTGCATATCGGCTGCTGACTACAAGCCAGAACTACAAACAGAAGTGAGCAGTTCTACAGTTAGACCTTCTGCTCTTGCTTACAGAACAGACATGATTTTACCATCCATATTTCCATATTTTTCTGAAGTCAAGTGCTCACAACACCAGAGCATGTGGAACCAGCTGTCACAGCCCAGCTCTGTGGAGAGCTAGTTCTGTTTCTGGTAGCAGTTTAACTCTCTGATACATTAATGTGGCACCATATGCAATCTAATTAGCTGGGTCAATGGCGTATGTAATATAGCTGTATAGTTTCTAGTCTCAAAGCTTGCTGGTTCAGGTTTAAAATTGAGTTTGAGGCTGTGTGCTGTGCATCTCACAAACAAGCACAGACACAATGGATACTTTCCTCCTTTTCCATGTTAATAAACATAGAAACTTGTCAAACTATAGGAGTTTGTCAACAATGATGTCAGATTCCAAGATTGAAAAAATGCATGAAATATATAGATCAGACAAAAAGAATTCAACAGTGGAGCTGAAAAGTATTTCAGCAACTGGACCAGATGTGCTTAGATCTTCTTTATGCTGATCATCATGGTGCAGCTGTTTCAGCTATATCACTTTGTATACAGATGTCTTTTAGCAACTTTCAAATCCTAAGAGTGGCTAGCCTAAGCTAATGTGATCTCTTGCATCCCTTCAGTTAAAAATTACTGCAGATATTGTACAAGCATTCTTCCTGTGTGACCATGCTTGTTTCCTGAAAGTATGCAGCAAATGTTTGCTGTTAAACTGAGTTACCCTTCACTGTGTTAGAACATTCTGCAAGCTATTTAAAAAACACCCAACAACACCATGTTGTTTTTCAAGCTGGAAAGCTGTATAAGGAAAGACAAGACTTTCCTTCAAAACCAGGAACAAAACAAGGTATCTAGTACCTTTGCAAACCACTCAGAAAAATACTCCTTTACTGGTATTTTCATACTTTGTTTAAAGGAGCATTTTATGTTTAGCATTCCCCTATTTTCTTGAATTGGTTTCATTTGATCTTAAGTTGTGCTGTTTCCTAGTGTCTCAGAATGTTGGCCTGGTTTCTCCTGAGTTCAAAGTGATAGAGTGTGTTACTCTTTCTGTATACAGCCACATGTTATACAAACTAAGCTGGATTAAAAAAAAAAAAAGAAACAAAAAAAGAAACAAAATGAACTTCTACTAAAATACTTGGCATTGTGTTCTATCAATCACTTTAGCAGGAAAATATCATATGAACAGACTTTTTCAGTTTTTCTTTTGAAGAAACAGCAGACTGAATTCTGGCTAAGGATATGGCAAAGTAAGTAGGAAGTGACCCAACCGAAGCAAATAGAATATAAAAATTTCAAAACTACCTTTAGTGAAAAATTAATCAAGTCCATTGAATATCATTGCATTTTTTAAAGATTTTTTTCTGAAATACATTGAAGACATTTTGATTAAAACAAAACTAAGTAAATCTGAATTATGAAAGTGCTAATGACTGCAGTGTTTCTGTACATTCAGGTCTCGCTCACCAGGTGTTCCGAGATGGAAAAATTAGAGGCTAAAGAGGAATATGCAGGATTTTTTAAAAAAATGCTAATCTTTTTCCATGGTGACCTAAAATGCTGAGCTATGAGCACATATATTTTACTTATCCCTGCTTCCATTAATGTTAAAGTAACATAGGTAGAAGGTAAAATATACGTTAGTGAATTATTTCTGAAAACAGTTGTCACTTTGTAAACACAGGCCCAGTAAAACTCAGAGATCTCAATTACTTTTAAAAGTATATTGGACAGAATTCTTAGAATTCTTGGTTTACATATATTGGATAAATAAAATATAACTGCACTGAAGTTAGTATACCTAAAAGTACCATTTGAGTATCAGTAAAATGGAAGGATTCTCAAAAAACAGTCATTAAAATTAAAAGATCGTGGAGTGTGCCTTTAAAAATAGTCTAGTCTGTCCAAGACTTCAGGTTGCCTTTTAGCCACAGTCATATACACCATATTGGAATGCAAGAAAATATCCCATAATGGATAAAAACATAGGTCCTTCCTGCCTAGTATCATGCTTCAGACAGCAGCTGATGGTGGGTCAGTAGGTAAGTGTCTCATAGTGAGGCAAAAATTGAAAGAGTTTATTCAGCCCTCTGCATCCTTTCCTGTTTGTTCTGCTTTCTTACTCTCGGTCACGTTTGTTCAAGTTTGATTCAATCCAAATCAGTGTCATGCAAATGATTGTAACTAATTGTTGGACTGTAATTCATATAAATATTTTACTTTCCACAATAGAATGTATCAATGAGTTTCTCTCTTTTGCACTTTATTTAAAAAAGCATTGTTGGGGAGCTTGATTTGGTTTGAACATACTAATTATAATTCCTTATAATGCTCAAAAATTTACTTATGGAAATAAATGAATTATCATTTTCTTTATTCATGTTTTTTGTGATGCATGGTCTTACCATAACTTCTTCTTGTGTAAATGCAATTATCTTAACAGCTTAACTGCTTTAGCCAGGTATATTTTATACTTATTTGATTTTACAAAGAAGGAAGATTGGGGACATAGAAAAGTACCCATTGAACACTGACTCTGCTTATGTGATTGGAGAAAATATATATTTTAATAAAAACTCTATTAAGTAATTATTACTGGAAATTAAAATAGTGTCATAGTGGCATGTCTGTGTGTTGCAGTGTTCCTATATTACTTGTCATGAAAACTTCTGTCTAAAACATTTACATTCATAAGGGGAGTTTAAGTTATTTCATTTCAATAATTGAGATAATATTCAAGGGCAGCACTAAATTAATTTCTGACATCTCAGATTGAGAGGAAATAAGAACTAGATCCAGCAAGACAGAAATATTAACTAACATACAGTTTAATCAGGTATTCTATTCATCAAGACACTAAGAGGGGTAGGAATTCCCCATAGTGATACTGAAATTGCAATGAGTGGTACATTTTTAGAGAGTGAGTATGATAAATTTTATTTCTGTGAAATCCTCATGGTTATACACTCTTTATTTCAAATGTGATAACAATGGGGATTGACTGTTAGATAACTGATTTTCAGTGTGTGCTGTTATATATTTTTGAGTAAATGCATCTAAAATTAAATAACTCAGAACAGATTTCCTCCCAATTTCTTCAGGATAGTTGATTAAGAATAAGAACAGAGTAGTCTGAACAAATCCCCATCTAGGATGTAATAGAATAGAACGTATTTTTCATATTGACTGGAAAAGGAAATCTTGAAATCTACAGCACCTTTCCTGAAAAACGGAGAGAATATATTAATTTAAACTAGAACAAATGTGACAGAAACTTCAGAATTCCAGTTGCCTCAGAGAAATGCAAAGACAGACCGTGTCTTAGTGCTTGTCAGCCCCAAAGATATGAGCAGACCTAGGTGAACTTTGTGAGACTGATGAATATGTTTCAATCACCTGTAATGCCATTGATTTTTCAGATTTTATAATTGTGAACTGTTTTCAACCATGCAAAACTTTATTAATCTCCTTTTGTGCCTGAATCACTCTATGATACTTCAAATCAAACATTTCTATCAGTGATACTTCTTTGGGCACTTCACCATGAGATGAGTCGTCTTTTATTATTTGACACTATCTGTTTGCATTCTGAGTAAGTAAAACTTCTAAGGAGAAGTTAAAACACTTGGCCTGCTCAGCTGGAAGGAAAATACGAGCAGCTGTGGATATAGGTTGGGGAATGTGTATACATTTAGTGGGCTTTTTGCATTTTTTTTTTCCTGGAATACCTGATTGACTTGTTCTCTGTGTCCTTATTAAATTATAGAGTAGTTTTTTCTTTTTTTTTTTTCTTTTTTTTTTTTTTTTTTTTTTTTCAAATCTAGTCCTGGATAACTAAAAATTGCTGTGTAGTCCTTGTACTAAAAATTGAGATCAGTGGTAGGAGGATAAAAGACATGGACTGACCCTGTGTGAACAAAAATAGTGGCAGGAAAAAATTACAGGCTTCATGAAATACACTGTATTGAGGGCCAAAATGTACGCTTGTGATACTGCTCTGGGCCTAAGAGTGAATTTCAAGACAATCCAAACTATTAAATCTTTCAGAAAAAAATTTTGAATGGAAAATAATTATTGATTGAAATCCTAAATAAGTATTTTGTTCATTATACTTTTCTTCTGGAATTTTCTGTGGTGCTCCTCACAATAACACAGAGTGCCTAGGAAATTTTAATTAAATTCTGTTTATTTCCTGACTACAAGTTGAGATATTCATTAGATGAATGGCAATGATTTGAACTGTTGTACTGATGAAAAGAGGTGTATAGGAGTAAGGTTAAGAGTATCTATGAGGTTTAGGGATTCAATTTTAGATATCAAAGATCTAGGGTTTGTATGGTTTGGTTTTTGGTGTGGGGTTTGTTGTTTGTGTTTTGGTGGTGGGTTTTTTGCGTGGTTTTTTTTTGTTTGTTTGTTTTTTCCCCAAAAGATGCAAATATAGTCACCTTGTAGTCCCCTAAATCACATCTCACTTCAGAATAATTAGCTTTAACTGTTTTAGGCAGCAGTGGGCACAGATGTCATACCCCCTTCAAGTTTCAAATGGAACACTTCTCTTCTCAGCTAAAGTGCTTAAACTTCATGTCCTGTGATTTCTAAAAGTGAATCAACTACAAGATGGTTTGCTCTTTATAACCGATGCATTATTCTTTTCAACAATTCCATATTTAGCAGCAAAAAAAAAAAAAACCACCAGTTCAAATAAACTCTGTTTATTGAACAATAAACTAGTAAGACCAAATCAAATTGCAGATGTTTTTGAGTGTGAGCATATCTCAAATTCAAACTAGAAAAGGCAGAAATAGATAATTGGTTTTGGTAAAAACATTTGCTTTCAAAAAGGAAACATTTTTCTTCCTATCCTTGCAGTAAATGTGCATGCACATCTAAGAATCACTTCATCAATCAGAAACAGCCAACAGGATATATTAACATGAATGAAAACCAATCCTGCAGATCTCTTTACTGGATTTAGTATCTTTCCCCCACAAAAGAGCATATCCATTTTCAATGTAACTCAAGAGCGTATAAAATAATTTCAGTTCCTCCTGAACTGAATTGAAATGTAATGAAATTCGCATATTTTTACTTTCACTGGAATATGATCACACTTAGCAGCATCTCAGAATATTATATCAAACATTTCCAAAATTTGAGACTTCTGAGAAAGAAGAAAAATTCTTTTTCTACTTATTATCATAGTTGTAGTCTTACAATATTCAGTCTTTTAGAGGAAATTTACAATGTACATAATACAAGCAATGTACAATACATTCTTATCTTGAGTCATTCTTCATGATGCTGCAGGCAGTATAAACTATTTTCACTAGGATGAAAGATAGAGTAGCCATTTGTTGCATGTATGTCGACTGTAGCAATAGTACTGCTAGTTACATAAAATCAGAATTAAAAAAAGACAAGGTTGTTAAGAAATGAAATAAAGCTTTATTTGAATATGTAATTGTTACCTTCACTGATAAAATGTTGGTAATAATACTTAAGACTGTCAGACAATGTTGGTAGAATTAATTACTGAGTTAAGATTAAAAATTATATAAATTGGTTAAGTATCACAATTGCTATCTTAAAGGATGGAAATTACATTGATCTGAACTTATGAAATGGAACATTAAAAAAAAAAAAAGAAAGACTTATTCAAAGGGTCAGAGATACATTTAAGGTTTAATTTCTCAACTGTTACTCTTATAATACATTTCAGTGTGTCCATTTTATGCAATGAATAACAGACAGCAGAATGAAGCAATTTTCCTTCAACAAATCATGGGTTGCTGTTGTAAAAGGGCAACATCCTGAATACTGTATTTGATTTTAGATTTATCAACATGTGTGAAAACCAGCAGCTGACTCTCACCTGATAAAACACAATGGAATTTTTTGAGTGGGAGAAAATACAATGAAAAGCTTGTGGGTAAGGGAGATCACTACCTAATTACTGTCACTGGCAAAAGAGACTCAACATAGGAAAATTAATTTATTCTATAAATTAATTTAAGCTATTGCCAATTAATAACAGAGTAGGGTAATGAGAAACATGAACAAATCTAAAAACCTCTTCCCATCACGCTTCTTCCTTCTTCCCAGGTTCAACTTCACACCCAACTCCTCTACCTCCTCCTCTTGAGCAACACAGACAGAAGAAGAATGGGATCTGCAGTCAGTTCATAATGCTTCACCTCTGGTGCTCCCTCATCCTCATGCTCTTCCCTTACTCTAGTGTGGGGTCCCACCCACGTATAGCAGTCCTTCATGAACTTTTCCAATATGTGTTTTTCCCATGCACCACATTTCTTCATGAACTACTTTCCACAATGCAGAAGGGCTGCTGCAATTCTTTGGGAATGGACAGCTCCAGCGTGGGTCCCCCCCAGGTTTAAAGGTCCTGCCAGAAAACCTACTCCTGAGTGGGCTCCTCTCCATGGGCTGCGGTTCCTCCGAGGAGCCACTCTACTGTGGGTTCTCCATGGGCTGCAGCCTCCTTCAATGCACATCCACCTGCTCCATCATGTGGTCCTCTATGGGCTGCAGGGTAGATATCTGCTCTGCCATGAATCTCTGTGGGCTGCAGGAGAACAACCTGTGTCACCATGGTTTTTATTACGCACTGCTGGGGAATCTCTGCTCCAGTGCCTGGAGCACCTCCTCCCCCTCCTTCTTCAGTGTGTTCAAAAAAGGAGGAAAGTCTATCAGATAATACATTGCATGAAGGAAGTTCAGGAGTTATCGCCATATTCAACAAAATGTGAACACATGATCATCTAGTTGTTACCGTAACTGTGTGCAGCCTATAGTCTGGTTTTTTGCTACATTTGATAGCTATTCATCACAAGTTTTTTATCTTCTTAACATCAGAAGACACTTCCTAAAACATTTCCATCTGAGTGGATTGTGAAGTAATCAATAGAGTAGACACTATTGCACATAATTCAAGGGAGATTATAAAATCATAGAATCATAGAGTCATAGAATGGTTAGGGTTGGAAGAGACCTTCAAAGGTCATCTAGTCCAACCCCCCTGCAAGGAGCAGGGACATCTCCGACTAGATCAGGTTGCTCAGAGCCTCATCCAACCTGACCTTGAACATTTCCAGGAATGGGGCATCCACCACCTCTCTCAGCAACCTGTTCCAGTGTTCCACCAACCTCAGTGTAAAAATCTTTTTCCTAATATCTAATCTAAATCTACCTCCCTCTATTTTGAAACCTCTATATTATCAATTTATTGATAACATAGCAGCTGAATTTCTAGAAATTTCCTGTCTTCTTTTTTAATTAGTATTAAAGTCCCCAAATTTGAAACATGAAGGACAGCTGCTGAATGCCATCCTTTTCATTGTCTATCAAGTTCCATTAATCTGGAAACAGAAATGTAATATCTGTGCTTACCAACATGATGCTTAAAATACATACACATGCGGCATAACAGATATGTGATGAGTGCAAAATAACTGTAAATTTATTTCTAGCAATCTTCAATTTTCTTTAACAACACAACCAGTTAAATTAGGTGGCCAATTTTCTACATACATTTCTTTTCTAATAAATTCAAACATGCATCGTCTACTACTGTGACAAAGTATTTTTGAGCTGCTAACTCCAAAAGGCATTAAAGAGCTTACTGTTGGAGCAGGCTGAGGAAAGAAGAGACAGCCAAAACTTGCAAGAGGTGTGAAGTGGGTCCTTCCTCTAATAGCTCAGTGAGATGTGAGGCAGTAGAGAGCTTTTCAGTTGTGTTCTTTCTGCTGCGCCAGCATAAAGAAATTTCTTCCCTATTTTCTGAGCAACCAGCAAGGAGTCTTCTGTATTCTGAGTTTTTCTTGTAGGTGGACAGAGACCAAATGGTGAAACTGAGATGACAACACTGAAAGGGAATAGCAGTGCATGTAATACCAGAGGAAAGAGTGAGTGGAGAAAGACAAGATAGTACCAAGGCAACAGTGAAAATGAGAAGGTAGACAAGAAAAAAAAGCATAATTAAACAAAGAACCTAGGACGAGCCTGCAAAGAAGAGATGTATTTTGAGGAAATTGATTTAAAGAATAAAAATTATTAAATTAGAGGAAAAATAAATGAGTATCAGAGAAGAACTGAAAAGAAATAACACAGATTTGAGAGGAAAAACAGGAAAAATGAGATCTGGAAGGCAGGCAGAGTATAGGAGAAGAGCTGCTGTTCTGATCCTTTGTTTACCCAAAGTATATGGGGAATTATTCTTCTCAAAGTCTCTCCTTTATACTTCCAGCCTGCTGCAAAGCTGCTCGGAAAAATCCAGTCTCAGTTATTTTCACTTTCTTGCCCTGTCCTTTGCATTACTCATTCAAATGGGAACCACAATGTAAAAAATAAACGAAGTCAAAAGCTTCCCAGCATTTTATATTGATCCACAAATACAAAAGTCCTGTGTAGTTTTTGCCAGTATAAAAAAGCAGAAATTGGGAAAGAAGATGGCTACTTGGGGATACTATTGCTGAAATATAAATTTGGAAAGAGTAAAGGTGTTCCACTTATAAAGACAGCATGACCCAAGTTTAGGTAAAGAGTTTCCAATTCTTCTGTTGCTCCATTTAATGTATAATTGTTCTTTTCAAAATTTGATAATCATCAGTGCAACAGAATCACACTTGAAATAAATTGAAAAATGTAATGAATGATCACAATAAAACACTTTATACTTGACATTCACAAAGTGAGCAAAAGATAAAATATGTTAGTCTGTATGCCACTGTGTTTTGAGACAATAAATTCTATAAAAGTATTATTATGGAAACAATTTCTGTGGGAAAAAAAAATCGATACTTCTTTAACAAAACATGTAGAACATGAATGTATAAACTAGTAATAGATTAATATTTTATTTTCACAGAAAATTCAGATGCAATATTATTGATTAGTGTTTGCTGTGTAAAAGCAGACATGTATTTGCTACACAACATGCTTAACCTAAACTGTATGCTTAAATCAAGTTTAAAGTAACTCAGTCCTTTCATTGATGCCACCCTGGAGATGAATTCAGCCATTTTCAACCATTTCACACATACATTGAAAAGTCTGCAAACCACTGAAATATCTCTTAGGCTATTTACAGAACAAGTTTTTTAACTGTTTGCTTAATAACATATTTTACAGATACATTTTATATTTGCAAAAGGAATATTAATTGTATCATTTTTATTATGTAAAATAGAGACTTTTATTGGTACAAAACAAGAGATGTTAAAGTGTCCATAGAATCATAGATTAGCCCAAGTTGGGAGGGACCTTTTTGTTCCACCTTTTGTGGGAAAGGGAGGCTGGATGAAATAATCTAACACCTTTCTAAATTTCTTTCTAATGTTGAGATGAAACCTCTCCCAGTGCAACTTGTACCCATTGCCCTTTATCTTCCCAATTGGCTTCCTGTAAAGAGAGAGCCTCCATCCTCTTTGTAGCCACCCTTTAAGTACTGGAGTCCTTTGATGAAGTCCCCTCTGAGTATTTTATTCTTCAGGGAGAAAGAACCTGGATCCTTCAGTCTATCCTCACAGGGCAGGTTCTCCAGCCCTTTGGTCATCTGTGTGGCCATCCTCTGGACCCTCTTCAGTCTGTTTGTGTTTTTCTTGAATTGCAGGGACTACAACTAGACAGAATACTGTAGGTGCGGCCTGACAAGCACTGAGTAGAGTGGGATGATCACATCTCTATCTCTGCTAGTAATGCCCCTGTGTATGCAGCCCCAAATCTGATTTACCTTGATGCTGCAGTGGCACGCTGCTGGCTCATATTCAGCTTGTTGTCCACGAGGACCTTCAGGTCCCTTTCAGCAAGGTTGCTCCCCAGCCACATATATCCTAGCCTATATGGAGCTCTTTGATTATTCCAACCCAGATGCAAGACTTTGCACTTGTCTTTGTTAAACTTCATACTATTCCTTCTGGTCTACTCTTCCAGCTTGTCCTGGTCTCTCCATAAGATGCCTCTCCCTTCTAATGTGTTCACCTCACCACTCAGTCTAGTGTTATCAGGAGACTTGATGAGGGCACTTTCAATTCCGTCACCCATATCATTTATGAAGATGTTGAAACATCATGAGGTCCAGTATCAATCCTCTACACATGGTAGGCTGCCAGCCTGAGTAAAAACCATTGATCGCTAGTACTACTTGTTAGGAAATTTCCTGCCTACCTCACAGACCACTCATCCATTCTACATTTTGACACTTTTTCCAGGACAAGGCTGTGGGAAACAGTGTCAAACACTTTGCTGAAGTCCAGGTAAACAACATCCACTGATCTTCCCATGTTGACAAAGATGTTGTTTAGTGGTAGAAGGTGATAAGATTAGTCTGTTATGACTTGCCCTTGGTAAATCCATATTGGCTTTTCCCCATCACCTGCTTCATTTGGTTAGTAACAGTTTCCAGGAGGAGTCTTTCCATTACTTTTCCAGGGACTGAAGTAAGACTAATGGGCCTGTAGTTTTCTGGGTCCTCTTTTGTGCTCTTCTTGTAGATGGGTATGACATTTGCCCTCCTCCAGCCTTCAGGGACATTCCTGGACCTGCGTGACTTTTCAAATATTATAGACAGTGGCTTAGCAACAATGTCAGGCATTAACACCCTGGAATGGATTCTGTCCAAGCCTATAGATTTATGTGGGTTGAGCCCTTGCAAAAGGCCACAGACCAGTCCTTCCTCCACTACTGTTGAGCTGACACATGAATTGTTGTAGCTACCTGAATTTGTGATCTGCGGTCCAGCTATGCCAGTAGAATCAGAGGCAAAGAAGCTATTGAGAACTTCTGCCTTGTTTGCGTTATTAGTGACTAGTTTCCCTACCCTGCCTTCCCTGTGCTGCTGCTTACTGTTCATGTGTCTGAAGAACCTTTTCTTGTTGTACTTGACATCTTTAGAAACTTTCAGTTTTAGCTGAGCCTTAGTCTTCCTTACTGCATCTCTGCATGCCCAAGCAAGATTCTTATAGTCCTTAATAGCTATTTGGATGCCTTTCCATAGCCAACACACTTCTTTTTGCTTTTAAGCACACCCAAGCCCCGATTGTTATGCCAAGGTTCTCTCTTGTTCTGCAGTTCATGTGGTGACCATCCTATCTTAAACCAGTTGTTCAGTAAATTTAATACTGAACACATTAATATGAATTTGGAAACAATTAGAGGTTTTAAAATTACAACAGCTTCTACTCACAATATGAATAGACACCAGGATCTTTGCTTACAGACTCAGCTAAAGGTGATATTTTCTGCATTTGAAATTCTTACAGTTGGTCCTGAAACTACTTTGAACCCACAAAACACAGTACACTATTTTTTTTTTATAAAAAAAAAAAACCACTAAATACCACTTTTAAATCTGCAGCGTGTGCCTCTGTGAAGATCAGTTGTAACAGATATTTCAAATGGAAGAGATATCACAGCTTTTTCTGTAACATTCCTCAGCTTTGAAGGATGCATGAGTACTCTCTTCACTACAGAAAAGCCGTAGGCTTGGAAAAGAGAACATAGCTGGAGGTACTGAAAATAAATATTGTCAAAACCAATATTGTGGTTATGATTCTTCTTTAGCAGTTCTGTAAACAAGGAACAACTATTGTGACTCGCTGCAGTAGCACCTTTGTGAAACAAGATAAAGTAAGAAAATAATCATGCTTTCTGTTCTAAAAGTACACTTTCCTGTGCTCCTAACAGCAGATATTAGTACTGAAATTTAAAATATATCTTAAACCCTGTAAGTACCATGTTTTATTTCAAGAGGGTATCAAAGAACTAGAAAAAGTAAAAAGAGGAATAATGAGAAGATCACAGATATGGAACAGCTTCTTTGTGGGAAGAGATTAAATGAGACAGTGACAGAAGTATTTTATAGGTAGAAGGCTGTATAATAAAAAATAGCAAGGAAAAGGCTGAGGAATGAAAAAGAAAAAGAACAAATCCTAGCAATACCAATATGAAATTGTCAAGTAGCAATCTTAAAAAAATAAGTCAGTATTTTTCAACACAACATGAAAATAATTTGGATGAATGCTTGTCACAGTGTAACAAGAAGTCCATAAGTATACAAAGGTTAAAGAAGGCACTAAGAAATTAATGAAAGAAGTTGGTAGCATTAAAAACAATGACATGCATGAAACCTCCATCTTTCAAAGTATGTGATGTGTTGGTTCCCAGAAGCTTAGAGAAAATAGAGAAAAGATAATCTTTTTTCTCATTTTCTTCCTCATATTTTTACTCTGAACACCTGGTAAGATGGCCACTTCTGTAGTGTGAATTCTGAAGTGGACAGAAAATTATGATCCAATTTGAAAGTACTTATGTCCATTTAGTTTTTACTGTTATAAATCCACAGAAGATCATGTATTAGCTGGAGATTTTATTTTCCTTCTTAGTACAATTAAAATTATTATATTAAGATGGTCTAGTTTAATTTAAAGTAAACTTCTGCATCTGAAAATTGCTTATAAACTAAACTATATATAGGACTCATCCTTTCTTAATTTGGGAAGTTATTTCTAGAATTATTTTACACAGTTAAAAGTATAAAATATATTACACAGGAAAAAATTCCAGATGCCATGTCTAGTTTTATCTTACAAATTTAAAAATATAAGTGTCTCAAAGAGCTTTCAATGATCATTTACTTTCCATATCCTTATTATTTCTTTATATTCGCAAAAATTTATGCATTCTAGGGGCTAACAGGTTTAGCAATTGTGTGCTGATGTCTATTTAAGTTAGCATAGTCTTCTTTTTACCAAATATCTACTCAAATAGTGATTATGTCAGTATAGAAAACAGGACAGCTGTTGAGATAATGAGAACTACCAGTAAAACAGTGTTATGAGTTTAACATTTCTAATAACTCTATGCTTGAGACAGTCTTTTAGTGTAAATGAGGCATGCCTGAAGCAATGCAGGCAGAAACTGATGTCACGTAAAATACTGTTAGAAAGAGATCGGACAGTCATAGCTCATGTTAGTACAGAATGGTTAAGTCTGAAATGTACAATATATTAAATGTAAATAGGCATACCTGAAAAAAAAAACAAAAAAAAAAATTCTCACACACAAAAAAAAAAGAAAAAATTGCAAAACAAAACAATCAAACCTATTCGAAATTAAAGTAACTTTTTTTTTTTTTTTTCTGACAAAGTTGAGGAAATAGAGCAAGCAAAGCCCATTTTGGTTGTTAAAGGAAGATACACCATTAAAAGAAATGGGAAGTGAAATAAGAGAACTAAATTTCACATTACAATGATACAGAAAATCAAAATAGCGCCTTCTTATGAAGTAACATTAGGTTCAAATAAATATGTACACAATTCCTCTTTCTTTTTAGTTTCTTTTTACTTCTTTTTCTTAGTATAGTTAAAGGTTCAGGTTCTCCTACCTAGACAAAAATGTATTTTTAAAACACAGTATTGTGTGCTTAGGATCAAGATAAGCTAACAATTTTGATTTCTGGGTCTTTGTTTCATGTTACATCATCACTCTGAGATTATGATGTCTAAAAGAGTTACTGTGACCATAAAGAAAATCTTAACCTTTTTTTTTTTTTTCATAGTATTTGTTGTCAAGAAAGCCTAAGTGGTGCTATTTGTAACTTCATAATAGTTCAGAGAAGCTTCTACAGTGTGGGAGAAATAGCACGATGAATTGTTATGCTTTACCCACATTTGCCCTTTCAACTACATCAAATAACTCCTGTACTTTGTGAGGAAATAAAGACTAAAACTGCTTGAGCTGATAACTTGATTTAGAAAAGTTAAGGTGATACTGTGTTTTGAAAGGCATCTTTGCATTCATTTTGAATTACACCTTGGTTTCTCTTTTCACTAATGTAAATGTCTAAGAACTGGATTAGACTGTATCAGATGTAACTGCATTGGTGATAGCTGTTATTGAATATTCACCTAAAATGGTTTTAATCTCAAATCTGATGTTATGTTAAAAAAAAAAAAAAGTGCACAGAAGTCACTGAAATCTCCAGATTTTCAATTGTGTAACTTAAACTATGAGACCTCCTCATTTGTTACATTTTGTTGCACTGTTTATTTATGATAATGTTGTAGTCCTCTACATTTTATTTTATTTGACTTTTCTTTCTACCCCTTCATCTACTACATTTTTTCTTCTTTTAATTTCAGGTAACAGCTACAGATATAGACATCAACAAGTAAAGTGATTTCTGTGTCTTTAAGAAGACCATGAATTAAGTGTGGTTATATATTATTTTTTTTCTGAGCCTGGTAGGGGCAGGTACTTTCCAAGGAAAACAGAGAACAACTGAAGGTTAAAGATTATTTTCGAGAAATTCAGTGGAAATTTTCTTTTATTTAGGCTAATGTTCAAGGAGAAAACATAATGCATTAGCATTAGAATAATTTTACAGCTTGTGGTCCTGTCAAGTAATTTGCACAAAGTGCAAATATGTGAATATAAAAATAAATCAATAAGTAAGTTTTCTATTTCAAGTAATTTGGTCAAAGTTTTATTTAAGTAAAAGATATTGACTTGTTCCCCACTTTTAACCTTTAGTATGAGGTTAAGAACTATGGGAAATTTCCGTATAATGATATCTAACCATAGATATAAGAAGGAAAGAGAGATAATAAGATAAATGATCAATCTTTCGCATTACATATATATATATATACACACACATACTTAAAATAAAAACATTTTAAAACCTGGTTGGGCGACAATCAATTTTCTTATTTAAGTGTCTGTTTATAGACAGTAACTTGATGTAAATTAGCAGAATCATTTAACAATCATTCAGCTGATCATGAAGGTTACATCAAAAAAAAAAAAAAAGGAATCTCTGAAAGCTGTTTGACCTTGTACTTCCTTTACTTGAAGAAGCTCTTGGCTACATCATTGAATTTTAAGTTTCAGCTCTGTGAAAGTCATGGCCCAGACTGATGCAAGTACAGTGATGAAGACACTTGATGAGTTAAACTTGGCTAGCTGCCAGGTGCCCACCAAGCCATATTTTACAAAAATGCATTACTTTGTATATATCTTTTCAGTTGACATATTGCAAACAGATATATCATGTCAATCTGAGCCAATCATATTGCACTGTGTCATTTGTTGTGAAAGGACACCTCTCAAAAATAGGAAACATTAATTACAGTATCTGGAAAAACAGTGTGGTCTGGAAATCATAGTCAAGTTCTACTGCAGAACACAAGGCTAGCCAAATATTTGTTCCCTAAACACACACAAAATTTAGAAGATGTTGTGTTGTAGTATATTGTTCAGGACTGCGCCCAACAATGATTGTGGCATAGCCTCCACATTGTTCTGCCTGTGTTAGCATGCCATAGTGAATACAAATATATACGTGCAGTCTTGCATAACTCACAGTAAGATTCTTCAGCTAGCACTTTAGTCCCAAAACAAGTCCGAATTGGATGAAATGTTGTCCATTTATCAATTCTGTGTAGAAAATAATTTCAGAATTGAGATTCACTTAAAATTTCAACATGGTAATAACATTAAAATTCAGTTCTGACATTTGGTGCAACTTGTGTCTGCTCTCATATCCACATAGTTACCTGGAATACTGCAGGCATCTCCAATCCACAGTCAGAACTTCTCTATACCTTCTCTATAGTAAGGTAAAGAAGGGTGAACTCTTCAGTTCTTTGATTTAGCACACATTATCCAATTTTTAAGCATCCTGTATTTCTTCTTTGAACCTATTCAAGTTTATCCATCCCTTTCCTGGACTGTAGGAACACCCATCAATGAACATGTGAAATAATTGCTTACTTTATTTTCACCTGTTTAAATATAGAAGGATTACTTAAGTCGCATCTGATATATGGCTCAGATTGGTTGCTCACTTTTGATCAATTAATCTGCTGTCGATTGGTCACTTATTAATATTCTTTTTCCCTATTGTGTGACTTTACATTTATCTGGCTGTATTAAAAATATGCTGTTTGCTTGCTACATATGTCTTTGTCAGTGTCCTTATTTTGTTACCCCTACTTCATCCTGAGGATATTTGGTGTTTTCACAAGAAAGGAGTGTGTTGCCTTCTAAGGCACTTTTTCAAACATTGGTTACTATGTTTGATAGGGCTGTATTGACCAGCATATATTTTATTATTTCATAATGATTGAAGGGTTTATTAATGTACTGGATTTGGTTGGGAAAGAGGTAATTTTCTTCACAGCAGCTCATTTGATGTTGTGTTTTAGATCTGTGTTGATAACACACCAGTGACTTAACTATTGCTGAACAATACTTGCATAGCATCAAGACATTCTCTATTTCTTACTCTGCCCCTGCAAGCGAGTAGCCTGGAAGCAGGGAGGGGATACAGCTAGGACAGCTGATCTGAAATTACTAAAGAGATATTCCATATCATATGACATCATGTTCAGCTATAAAGCTGTATGGGGCATAGTTTTTCCAAAATAGCCTGTGCTGGGGACTAGCTGGACATCACTTTGCTGGAGGAAGGTGGTGAGGGATTGCCTTTGTATCGCTTTTGAAAAAAAAAAATTTTTACTCTTCATTTATTAAACTCTCTCTCAACCCTCAAGTTTTTCTTGCTTTTGCTCTTCTGATTCTCTCTGCCATCCTGCTGGGGAATAGTGAACAAGCAGCTGGAGAGTGCTTAGTTGCTAACTAGAGTCAACCCATTGCTATGAGTCATTCTAATAATCTGGTTCTGATCACTATCATCCACCTTTAAAGTGCTAATGTAATTTTAACTTTCTTCCTGTTCCTTAGAACTTCTGAAATATAATAAAACTTTTTTTTTTTTAATATTAGCATTAAAATTCTGAGGATTTATATCATTATCTGCTTTGAGTGGCAGGTGACAGTTAAAATCTCTAATCTTGATGGCTGTAATTTATAAAAAACTGTATATTCTCAGGAGATGTGTGAAGCTAGATTGTCTATTTTCCTGTAACATCTTTAACACTAAGTGAAATAATACAATAATAATACTTTGATTCTTTGTGTATGAAGCCATGCTCTTGTTTTAAAATTTCACTTGAAATACGTAAATTTTAGTTTATGTAAACTGATTCAGAATGTAATTTGGTCACTCAAATTGTATTTGAAATATAATAGCAAACAGGAATCACAGGAACTCTTGAAATTTTAACAGTTTTATTGTGGAAATGTATTCTCTTTCAGTGACAAACTTCTTCAATTATTCCACAAGTTTTTCAGTCACTTACTGTTTGTCTTCTTTTCAGTGTGCTTACTTTTTGGTCACACACAATTTTGCACTCATTAGAAGAAGAGGCATACCATGCACAGAATGATAAAGAAGCTTATAAGGAACATAATTCAGTGACTGATGGGCCCAAAGGGTTACACCTGCCAAAATGCATTAGCTGTTACAGTGTGATGTAACCAACTATGATGTTACTTGCTTGACATAGTATAGGATGTCACTTAGGAAATTAAATGAACAAATGAAAGATTAAATCTAGAAAAAGTCTAGTCGGGAAAAAGTTGCAAAATTAACTTGGAGTTTTATAAAAAAAAAAAAGATGAAATTTTATTCACTGAATAACAGATTATTGTCAGATGAACTGCTTAGAAAGTTTTGAAGTTCAAGATAATTGGTATTCTAGGTACTCCCATGGTGCTGAATACATCCTGCCTAATGCCAAGAAGTAAGACCACCATCTTCTAGGAACTACTCCCAGCAAAACAAATATCCAAAGTAAGGTATTGATGTAACTTCTTGTAAAAAGAGAAAGTGAACAGTACATAACACATTCACTACCCAATAAAAAAAAAAATTATCCCTGCTTCCTGAATATAAAATAAATAGTTTAATCTGTAAATTTAAAATTATTGACCTAACCCTAGATGAAGGAGATCTTTCTTATCCTTTGGTCAATCTTGAGTAGAAAAAAAAATTCAAACACATAACAATTTTCCAGGTACTGAATTTAACCGTAGTCCATATTATACTAATTGTTCTGGTTTTGTTTAGCAAGGGGGGGCCTAAGGTGGTAGCTTCTGTAGGAAACTGCTAGAAGTCGCTCCCCTTTGTTCAGTGGACTCGGCCGGGCCTAGGGCGGACCTGCTGCTGGCCAAGGCCAAGCCAATTGGTAGCAGAATGTTCTGTGATAACGCCTCTGCGATAATGTATTTAAGAAGGGGAAAAACAGGAAAAGGAGGGAGGAGAAGATGTGAAGCCAGCTGAGGGGGGGCAGAAAGGGGGAGGCGCGAGCCTTGTGGGCCTTGCAGGCCTCCCCCTCTGGCCTCCCGCCGGGCAGCCGACTGGGCCCAACTTGGGCCTGGCCTGGCTGCAAGAAGTGGAGAGGAGATGAGCAGTGAATAAGATGTAAAAAGGATCCTGAGAGGCGTCTGCCAGCCTGTTGTGAGGAACAGCTGCAGGCGCCGAGGTCAGTGAAGAAGGAGGGGCAGGAGTAATGTGGCTCTGGGCCAAGATTCCCCTGCAGCTTGTGGTGATGACCATGGTGGAGCAGGTTGTCCCCCTGCAGCCCATGGAGGTCCACGGAGGGGCAGAGATTCACCTGCAGCCCATGGAGGAGCCCACGCCGGAGCAGGTGGAGGCCTGAAGGAGGCTGTGGCCCATGGAGGGCCCGCTGGGGCAGCTGTTCTAGAGGGACTGCACTCAGTGGAAGAGATGACCCACGCCGGAGC